>CAEGAF010125550.1:0-67504 GCA_903067075.1 Micropoecilia bifurca
ATACATACATACATACATACATACATACATACATACATACATATATATGTACATACATATATATATACATACATACATACATACATACATACATACATACATACATACATACATACATACATATATATACATATATAGTATGGAACAGAGACGTCTCGCTCTCTCTCTCTCTTGCAGCCCGAATGAACCACAGACGAGTCTTGGCATGTCGCTGAAAATACAGTTTTCATTTAAATAGCATCTTACATCTCTGAGATTCTTTTCACTTCATTAACACCCTTGGTGATATAGAAAAGTCTTCTTCCATAAACAACATTCATTATGAAACATGTTGGCATAGATGTAGTTATCACTGCAGTATTGCACTTATTTTCCTCATATCATATTCCCAAGTATAGCTGGATCAATGAATGGAAGACAATGTAATTCTAAAGTTCCCAACTGTTCAGTCTATAGTCTGATCATACAGGAAACTTCCTCCTTGCATCCTGCCCAGCAATCTAGCCAATCCTAACATCTCCAAAATGTTTATTTACTGTATCTCATCATTGACTGGACCATGTTGCCAAGGCTCATACGTTATGAGTGCCAGATGTTCCACCTGCCTTATAATGCTATGGTTCAGTATGTAAGTGTAAACATCTGACTTTGGTTGCATGGCTTAATGTGAGAACACCAAAATCACATAATAACATAAACAAACATTAAAGCAGATGCAGACAAGCTACTTCAGCATTCAGTTAGGTATAATTACTGTTTTTCCTATGAGGAACCTGGTCTCTGTGACAGCAAGGGCATCAGTTATTTGTTTGAAGCAGCTGCTCCAAAGCAAAAGTAGCAGAGGAAGTAGTCTAAATGTAGAAGACATTTGATTTTTTTTTTTATTATTATTTTTTGCCCTGTCTTTTTTAGTTACATTTAGTTGTCAAAACACACCACGGCTGCTATATTTCCATGAGCTTTTCTAAACAGGAAGACGTGTAAAACCTTTCCCCCACAGGCTGTACAGACAGCAAGGGTGAACACCTTTTATAACTACTTGAAATTAAAAAAAAAATCCTTTGATGGCTCTTGTGTTTGCCCCCACTGCCAACAGTAGAACATTATGTGTTTTCTAAACAGCTAAGACCTTTCAGAGGTGCACAGGCAGCTCCACTTCTACCCACTTTGCATTCGTCTCAGTGGTTTGCTCGGAGATAGGTGGCCAGTGAGGGTGCAAATTCTCATCTTGATAACTACTGGTATAACAGCTTTAACACAGAAACTAGACAGAATCCAAACTACGCTACAAAACTTTGAGGGGGCAGTCCTGTTACACCGAGAGCAGGAAGATTGGCAGTAGTAGACCGGTTCTAATTTTCACAGCTTGTGTTTTACACCTCAGAGGTCGTGGAACTATCAAAATGAATTTCACAAAACAAGACCTTTAAAAACCTCGTGTCTGTCTTACTCGCTGAGTGCCATCAGCCCATTCACCTAAACACAGAAAGTAACAAAGTCTGAGAAATGATTTTAGAACTAAATCATTTACAGATCTAATGTGATCTGAACACTCTGGCCACTTTAATAGGTACATCTGTTCAATTGCTGGTTAACACAATGAGGCAGTCACATGACAGCGCTCACTACAGCTAGGCATCAAGATGGGATGATTTCCAGAAGCTCAAAGATGGCACCAAATTGGGAGAAATGAAGTTTAAATGACTCTGAACATGGCTGGTCAGAGTACTTCAAAAATTCCTAATAGGCTGCGACTGTCGCATACAACCGTCTCTGAGGTTTAGTGTGAATGAAATGTCTTTGTTGAGTGGGCAGACTGATTCAAATTGAGAGAAAGGCAACCTTAGCTCAAATAACTACCTATTATAATCAAGATATGCTGGATACGATCTCTGAACATGTTGAACCTTGAAGCAGAGGGTCTCCGTGACCAGAAGGCCACATCAGCTGCCCTCGTCTCAGGAAACAAAAGATACAGTTTGCATTAGCTCATGGAAATGGAATAATAACAGGCTAGAAAAAAACATTGCCAAGTCCAATGAGATTTTTAACTGCAGGATTCAGATGGCAGGGTCAGAATGTGGGCTAAACAACGTGAAAGCAAGGATTCATCCTGCCTCATAACAATGCCTCAGGCTGCTGTTGGTGGTCTAAATGTGTGAAAGATATTTTCTTCCTATGACTAATTGAGCATCATTTAAACACCACAGCCTGATCAAGTGTTGTTGCTAATCATATCCATCCCTTGACGACCGAAGAATACCCATTTTCTGATGGCTACTTCCAACAGAATAATTTACCTTCACACAAGGTTCAAGTAATAACTTGTTTCTTGAATATGGCAATGATTTCTCTGTGCTCCAATTACCTCCAAATCTAAATCTAAACTAAGCACCTCTGGAATGCCGTGAGAAATCTGCAGACATTGCATAATGCCACAATGTCAGTATTGACCAAAAATCTGTTAAGTATGTGTTTTTATCAACTTGTTGAATTAATTCAGTTCTAAAAGCAAAAATGGCTCCGACTTCATACAGCCATGGTGTATTGAAAAATGGTGCTTGCTTATTATACTCATGCCATAATGTGTGCAAATGTGACAGTCTTGACACTCATTGTGTTGTCCAATGGTAGAAAACGAAAATACCTTGTATTTCTAAATTAGCCTCTGCTGTAAACTTTAAATTGTGATAAACGTGAGCAAATTGTCAAAACCAAACTGGCAGGTCAGAATGAATATCCAGATGTGCTCGTCCTCGATCATTTTCTCCGTGCATGTAAGCTCTACTACTTGACAAATAT
Source organism: Micropoecilia bifurca (assembly GCA_903067075.1). Classification (NCBI taxonomy): domain Eukaryota; kingdom Metazoa; phylum Chordata; class Actinopteri; order Cyprinodontiformes; family Poeciliidae; genus Micropoecilia; species Micropoecilia bifurca. The sequence continues at coordinate 2,803 of CAEGAF010125550.1, forward strand.
GCTCCTTTTTTACCTGTCAAGCACTACTTGCATTTTTTTTTTTTTTTGCTGATCTATTTTTACTAAAGCTTTGCACGCTTGCCACACAGTGGGAATTTCTATCATTTTATGTGAAACTACTAAAGTATTAACTTCCTTGGAGTTACTGCAGACACATCAGCTGTGGCAGATGATTAAAGGTCTAGTTGGGATAGCTGGCAGGGGGTTCAGATAAGATAAGTACTTTCATCTAAAGTGTAATGTCAAAGCCAGAGTAACATAAAAAGCAGACAAGATCCAATAAATCATCAGATCCAATGGATCATCACTAATCCTCTGCTATCTCAACTATCAAAGTAAAAATGCTCCAGAAACATTTGGGAAGTTGAACTTGCCTTTTGCCAATGCAGCACATAAGTTATTGACCCATGTTACACAGGTTTAAATGTTTCTTTTTAATAACAACAAATTACTTCAGGATGCGAGGATGACTAATTGGATGCAAATCTTGGTAATTAGTCTGGTCTTTTCATTTTTAAATTATGAGCCCCGTTTTAGAGCATCTGTGCTTCCAGGGGTGGTCCAATATGGCGCTCCACATAGATATTAACAATCTGCGCCTATTATTGGGAAAAAGATCTGCATGCATTCATCAAAAGTAGAACTACAGCCAGAGTCAACACTGTGCCTCAAGCCACCAAAAGCCGTTTTTCTGCTTTTTGACTATCTGCCACAGACTTTGTAGGTCCAAATTAATATCTTGTACAGTAACAGTGAATCTTCCAATACCAACAATCTTCCTGCCACTACATCAGACACAGAGCGTTTAGGATTTAACATGACTTTGTGTGAAAGCTGAGCTCTCCTAAAAACGGTCTGTTTTTCAGGCACTGCACATAGCCATGTGATTCAGCTGAAGAGCATCGTCCAAAAGTGGGCTTTCCTCCTTAGCTTAAAAAAAAACCATCTTAGTTTCTTGAGAGTATTTTATGGCAGTATAACAACCAATTAGCAGTATGAAAACCAAAGCAACTGAGACAGATGTATAGGTGAGATGTCATCTCTCCTGAGAAGAAAATACTTGAAGCCAATAAAGCAATGAGGCTTTAACAAAGAATCATGGTGTGCTAAGACTGTAAGACTAGACTAACCGACCTAGGAGACTTTAATAGGTTAAGCCCATTGTTGTTATCTATCTTCTGTAGTTAAAAACATGACCATGTGCAGTGGCAGATGTAGGGTTAGGACAGTGATTATTATTATTTTTTAACAAATAATGTTATTGTCATTGCTTCAAACAGCACAAAAGGCAGGAAGTTGGCACCTACGATTGGTCAAATGTAAGCAAATTTATGAAGTGGTCAGACAATTTGAACCACAGTGACACATTTGCTGTTTGAACAAGAAAACACCATTCGGTTTCTACAAATGACCTGCTGGGAGCAGCAGTGGGCCTGAGTTGCTACTATCAGCAGAAGAAGCACTGAACACCAATGTGACACTGCAATTCTGATGTAAAGAGAGTGGCAGAAACCACCCACTTCACAAGGATGAACCTAAATTTAAAGGAACAGTGGATGGTAATCAGCCCAGGGCTATAATGTGGCACATTTACACATAGACGCTCATTAATTTGTCCCATTCTTATTATCCATCCGTCTGTCCATTGCTTGTAACTTCATCCGTGCAAGGTTGTGTTGAGGGGTGGAGGATGGTACCTCAGTGTAGCCCAGTGTGCTCCAGCATTGGGCAGAAGCCGGGCTAAACCCCAAACATGTCGTTAATCTATCCCAGAGCAACACAGAAAAAGACGAGACAAACAGTTTTGCAGATAGACACTCATTCCTAAGGGAAATTAAGCCATACCAATTAACCTGGATGCTTTTTAGAGTGTGGGAAGAAGCAGGGGTACCCCGAGAGAACCGCTCATTCACCTTCCTGCAACAGAGTTACACCTGCGACCCTGTGCACCCCCCATCCTTGTCATAAAAAAATCCCCTTCCCTTAGCCCACCCTTTAAAAGAATACATGGACAAACCAGGAGTTTTAATAAGAAGAATGAAGAATGCCAGTAAGGTTATTGCTTAGGTTTTGATGACAGGAGTCAGTCAACAACTTATTTTAGAGTTGTTATAACATTAGGATAGTTTTGTTTTGTTTATCTTTTCATTTATCTTGTTTTATGATTCAGAAACGCAGCCAGAAATCTGATCTAATTTGTGATTAGCAGGTCAAATACAAAAATCAAAAATCTCTCATTTTGTTTTCCATTCTCATCAAATGCATCACAACTAAAAACTCCCACCACTTTAGGTCAGTCAAAACTTTACCCAGCAGCACATCCTTGCATTGTTTTAGTTTAATACAAAGCCTCAGGCATAATAACATTGGCTCTGGTCTTACTTCTGCCTCTTTTTTCATAGGTATTTCTTAAACAGAGACTAAATATGTTTTCTTCAATTCTAGAAAATATAGATGGTCGCTGCCGGCTCAACACTCAGACCAGATAAAAGGCGCACACAATACAGACACAACATGTCCACCTAACATGCAACAGAGATGCTCTGAGATCACAAAACACCAAATGAGGAAGTATCACTTTGTTCTCTGCAGGAGAGACTATCTGCATGGCAAGTAGTTTCTGGCTGCTACAACAGTGTTAAAATTGTCATATTGGAAAATGCCACAGATGTAGGCGGCACAGAGGTGTGGTGGTTGGCACTGTCGACACACAGCGAGAAGACCTCCGGCTGAAGTCTCAGCTTTGTAGGCCTTTGTGTGAGGAGCAGCATGTTGTTCCTCTGTCTTTATTCAGGTCCTCTGGCTTTCTCTCACAGTTTAAAAAAACCTTATGTTGTGTCAAGGTGGGGATCCAAAATTGATCAATCCAGTGAGCTGTTTGTCTTGTGTATCCCTGTGTTGTGCTGTGATGGACTGCCAACCTGTCTACTGTCCACCCTGCCTCTCACCAAGTGACAACTAGATGAGGCTGCCTTCCTCCCCCACAACCTTGAAAAGGATAAAGCAGATCTGAAAAAAATATGAATGAATTAAATTATCCATGAACTGCTAAAAATAATAATAAAAAAGAGAAAAACAGTGAAGGAAGTGATCTCAAAATATAGCTTGTAAGCTGTTTGTGTGTTTGTGTGTGTGTGCATGTGTGTGTGTGTGTGTGTGTGTGTGTGTGTGTGTGCGTATGCGTGCGCGTACCATCTTCCTGTGATACTTTAAAGGACCTGACACTGACTGACAGGTAGCAGTGAGTGTGCTATCACTGCCAGACACAGCAATCTCATTTACCTTGAAATGAGCAGCTTCTGGTCTGCCACTTTGCAGTGAAAAAGAGTGTGTGGTGAGATCAAAGTTAACAGTCTTTAGACTTTACCTGTCTGTCAAAGGTTAATGTTGATTTTATTTGATTCTCCTGGGGTGTAAGGAAACTGCAAGAGGTTTGCAGATGAAGAACAATATAGGATGCCTTGTAAACGTCCTTCAGCTACTGTGCTACGCGAGAACCCTGTCAGCTACACGAGAAAAATAAATAGATAAATAAACGTGTTGAAAAACAGTTAACTAAAGAAGCATTTACAATTTAAATTATCATGGAGAAAGAAGAGAGCAGTCCATAAGCAAAGCAGCGATCAGTTGTAGGTTTGTATGATGGTAGGAAATGAATGCAATGGTGGAATATATGTGTTAGGTAAGGACATCTATGGCTGTGAAATTTGAACTAAACCACTAATTCAATTTTAAAAGTGAAACTCAAATTTTTATCGTCAGTACACACAAGACAACATATAGCATTTAATTCTTTCAGTTTTGATTACTATGACTTACAGCAACATTACACGACATTATGTCAGGGCGTTGTCACTGACAATATGGCTTACCTGTCAGTTATCTGGTTATTCACAGTCCTCAAGGAGGGTAACCCATGAAATGTTACTACAAAAGCTGACTCTTGTGCAAACTCCAAGCATATTTATGGAAAGTTGAGTGGAAGGAAAAGGTGTACAAGCATCAGAGATAACCACAATCTTGACAGGATTACATAACATGGTTATAACATTCTAATTCTCTCAACTCTCCCATAAACGCCAGACTATTGACCACACTTGAATATAACTCAAGAAAAATAAGGGGTGCATATTTAGGCTGGACTTATCTATAAGCCATGTGTCCAAATCATACCATGATATATTTATACCGAAAAATGGTTTAATCAAATAACAGTAGCACACAAATATGTTGTGTAAATGTTTTTTTTTCAAACACTGCCTGAAACATGGCTGTTTAAAAAAAGGGGAAAAGTTATTGGTTGCGATTTTCATCTTTGTCCTCCTCACTAAAACCGCTCAAGTTATCCTCCTCAGTGTCAGAATTGAACAGCTTCACACACACTTCCTCAGTCTCTCTTTCGTTGTCGCTCTCAATGTCACTTTCGTCTCGCAATTCGCTTTTGAGCTTGTGAAGGCCTCTACATCGTGCAGCAGTCTAACCTTTAGAAACCCGTTGGTATGAAGCAGTTTATTAACAACATCGCAGTTTTCAAATTGTGTGGCCTAGAGTCTGAAAATTATGATAATTTTTAAAATTCACCTGTAATTATCTAAATTTCTGGGACACGACACTGAAAACGATCTGGCCTTTCATTGATTGTATGCCATAAATATGAAAATGAACATAACATCTTGAAATATGAAATATATAATTCTGTGTTCTACAGGCAGTAGCAATTTCGTAAAATAAATTAGCTTTTCAGTTACATTAAAATTTCTTGAGATACACCTATACATCATCCGCAGATTTTTGTTGCAACAGAAAGAGAAGAGATTTAAGTTTTCTACTAAATAAAATGTGGAAGTCTTTCTCACATTTGAACATTCTCAAGTTTACATATCCTGAGCAGACACATCCTGCTGGTGCTTGGTGGAACAAGCCAGCTCCATATTACTTGCTTCAGTAGTTTTTGCCTTCAGTCTGGTCATCAGCATGTAGAATGCATACTCTATTGGATTTAGGTCAAAGGACTTGGCCAGTCAAAAGCTCTCCACTACTTGCCCATAAAAAAAGTTCCTTGTCAGCCTGTTAATTTCAGGCCATTGTTCCAATTCTTCAGCCCTCAAACTCGTGGATAATTAACACAAAGAGCTTCCAAGTCCGGCGCAGTCCGCAGAGTACAGACACAGTCAAACATGCTGAAGCCTAAGGAAGCAGCACTTAAGCTGAAAAGCAACTGTTACATTTTACTCCAACGTGCTTGAGCAACAAATGTTGAGACTGATTCCTAATACAGTCCTCAAAGCGCTGCACATTTTTGATCTAATTGAATTTTTAATCTGCTTTGGTTTTATGTTACATAACACTTTCTTTTAAGGCATTTTCTAAATGCAGACGTGTTTTGTTACGCAATTAGCAGCGCAAGCACAACATCATATAACACGCTCCACCCAGCCATTCAAGATCCAAGCTTCCGCTTCCAGCCCAAGTCTGCAGGAGAGGGTGGAGGAAAAGACAAACAATCCATTTCTCTCAGTGTAGATAAGTGTCTGTGTAAATGTTATATAAGACAAAGGACTATTAATATGTAGCCACTGATTTGAAAATACTCACTATGCTGTCTAAATTGATTTTTTTATGTCTTTTCAATGACATTTATGCATTTTTTTGCCTTTACAACAAACAAACTCTTATAAGTCAAAGTCTGGACTTTGAAATCCATTTTTATAGCTCATATTGCAAAAAATATTAATTATACTCCTGTGACAGACCCTGGCTTAAGGAAAAGTAAAGTCTGAAGTAAAAGCAGCCCCAGAATCACTCGTTTTGTAATGAATTGCTTTCTGCAAAACTGATGATATTTCAGTCCGACTTCAAATGCGTTTACTGGGAATGGGTGAGAATTTAAAACCATTGATTTCAGGCGGTCTTGCCGAGTTCTGAGAAGAAGGCATCTGATAAGAATGGCGCCACGGCCGTCTCAGAGCCTGAGCTCAATCTTTAATCAAGGGTCATTGTGTTCCACACAGCAGCCCCAAACACATAAAAGCAGGTAGAGGAAGTGGTAAATCATACAGGCATTGGGGTCTAATTGGCCACCAGAATGAGCCCCAGCCAAAATATTGTTTTCCCTTGGCGCTATCTGCTTCCATCTCGTGGACTTTCATAGAAACTGTGGCTTCCTGTTCAAGGGTGTTGGCCACAGCATAAGTACAACATCCCCTAGTCTGTAAAAATAATCTCCAGGACCTTGTGTAGGGAAAGAAAGAGGGACAGAAATACATTCTGTCCCCGGAGGAAGAGCTTCCCCTCCAATTCAAAAGGTTTAACAGCTTCCTCTTTAAACTGGCAGACAGCCAGCATGCAAACAATTGTTTCTGAAAGAATCTATGGATGATCGACACTCTGAACTGGATCTTACTATTAAAGTTTTTTTTTGAAAATAGAAAAAAAGAGATTCAACACATGAAAAAAAATACATTCTTCATTTTAAAGCTAACAGTTATTTTAACCTCTAAATATTCAAGAGAAGGAAGTAGCCTCTGTCTAGTAAGACGTACATTTTATTAGTATCAAAAAGTTCATTTATCTCAGCAATTAAATAAATAAAACTGACACTGAAATACAAAAAGTGTTGCACAACAAACGTCACACAGCGAGTACCAGAGAAAGACAAGATTGCTTTATGGGTCACCACTTTCTTTGTGTCCCTGTTTGTTTTGCCTCCCAGTGCAGCTGCTGCTCAGCAACAGGCAACACAGGTGACTGGAGACGCAGCAGCAGGTGGACAGCTCCCAACATCATCCTATCAACCAGCTGTACACTGGAGTGCGTCAGTAATTGTTTATGCACTTAAGATAATTTGCTTAGCTGATAAACTTCTTGATGTGCCGCCGTAAACAAGAGTTAGCAAACTGCAAGGCAGGTTTCATTATTTTCAAAATGATGCCTTTCGATGCGTCTGAACAACAGGATTATTGTGCTAATTATTGTATTGTTTCAGTCGGGTCATTGAAGAAAGAGATGCTATCCTGATTTGCATAAAGCAAGCAATATGACACTTATCAAAGATTAGTTATGTTGTTAATGACCTTTTGTTACATTATGAAATGAGGTGATGTTTTTCGTCTAAGTAATCAAGAAAAAACTGAAAGAAAAAAAAACGTGTAGATATTTTGTCAAACATTTTAAACACAACAGGACAGGTAATGGATCGATCAGTCAGTTTATGCTGACACTAGCTCAGAGTCCCCAACGCACCCTCCTTTTTTTATAGCACAGCGCAGAGTTTGGATTAAATCTGACCCACGTTTGAATTGAGAACACTTGATAATTGTAACATTTGTTATAAGTTCGTTTTAATGTTCCAAGAAGATTAATTTGTTCATTATTTTTGTGCATTCACCGCATCAATAGATGAGCCCAACAAAAGCAGCCCTAACATCACCAAACTAATACAAAGCCTGAAACAAAGCTTCATTTAGTTGATGGAATATCGGAACGGAAAACTGACCAGTAATCGACTTAAAACCACACATAAGATGCAAACATGTTGATTTGTAGATACCGAGAGGCATAACAGCGTTTGTAGCCCGAGGATATTAAAACATCTAAGCAATTTAAGTCTCCATGATTCCATTTCTATTAGATTGCAATCGAATTGAACCACGCAGTTCCTTTATGATCGCCTAAGAAATTGCCACGGCATAAGAGGATATTGTAAAAGAATAATCTGAACAGTAGTCAATTCCACTTCCAGGCTTTACCTCATTATAAATCAACATGCATTTGCTGCTGTTAGACAGTAAACCACACACAACCTCTACCAGGAAAAAAATGTCACCAGTTAGGAAAAGAAAGACTCATTCCTGAGGCCATTTAATACAGTTAGAAAAGGGCAGCCAGACGTTTGTTCCAATCTACAAAAACGTGCACAACATCACCTATGCGTTAAGTAAAAGCCAGCGCTGTGTTAATCATTTGGACTTCACCTTCTCTCTACAAGCACAGTGAATCAAACTATTATGCTTTTCCCTGCAGAGATACATATTCCTGTTTATTGCCTTTCAAAGCCCACCTTTATTATAGCTTTTGAGAATATATATTTTAAGCATTCTGGAAATAAAAAAAACATATTGCATTACTATAGCAAGAAATTATGCTGATGCATTTACTTTAAATGTCAGAGCATCACCACCTTTGTGTACTTTTGGTGAATCTAGGACTGTAATAAATGCAAATTGTTTTCGCTGACATTTTAGAGTCATATTAGGTGCACTTAACTTTAATGGTTTATTTTTAGTTCAAAAACACTATCATAGCTGAAATAAGTTTGGAAGAGTTAGAATTAAAAAAAGCATTTTAACAATTTTTTTTTTTATTCCAACACTGGTTCAAGTACCATAATTTAGGGATATTTTTCAGATACGTCTCAAACTAAGTAGCTCTGCCAGAGTTTATTTCAGCTGTATTTTGAAAGTCCAAAATGTGGGGAGGTAAAGCAGTGATACTAAAAACAAATTGTAAAGATTGAAGTCTGTTGCTCTTAGCTTTCCAACAAGATGAAACCTCTGCCCTCCACTGATTGTTACAATTAAATAATAAATGTGTATGAATAATTATGCAAAATGGATGACAATGTCGTTGTGAATAAATATCACTTTTCTTTGCTATTTCTGTAAATAGCAAAGAAAAGTGCTTTATTTCTGTAAAGGTGAAAGGAGATGTTAACTAAAGGAAATAACAGCATTCGTACCATTCTGTCTTAATTGTGACACGCCTGAAGGAAAATCTTTACCCTCCTACATAAAATGCTCAACTCCATAGATCACACTGCACAGCTGTAATGTGTACTTTACTCTCTGTGCTGCTGACAGAGCTGAGAAGGTTGTTTGTGTTGAAGATGGAGCCATTTTCTGAATAGATTTTGATGTGATGGTTCGTATCATTCTTTTTTTTTTCTGGTTTATGTATGTTAAAAGGCTGCTATTATGTAGTTTGTTTTTTTAGCTTTATATCATGTTACAATGTCATTCCCTCGAAAATACTAGGAGTATTGCTTTGATTCTTTCGTGGCGTTTGAAAAATTCTTACATTTTCAGTGGCAGTCTTTTAGGGCGCCTCCATTCTATTGCTCTGTTGTTTCTCTAACTATTCTTCCACCTCGCAGGGCACCACGCCCTACACCTTTCCCACTCAGCACCACCAGACTAGTGGCAGCAGGAGTTAGAAGACACCTGAACTGCAAGTCTGCTGAACTCATTACAAGAACCATTTCTCAGACCAACGCTCCAAAGAAGCAGTTCTTAATGGCATAATGCAAAGGCATTGTTGTGATGATGTGCTGAAGGTAGAGTCCCTGACAGAGTAGGAGCTTCCTCAAGGGGCAGAGGTCCAATTTCAAGGTGTCAAAGTCAGTTTTCTTTTAAGTTACGTTCAACATAGGCTTTTTACAACTCAATGTAACATTAATGTTTGATTCTGCTATGAAATGGCACTATGTGCCTGGAAAATACATAATACCGGCCCTTTAAGCTAAAGTTCTGAGCAAATACACAGACAGACCAATATCAATATAAGTTTACTGTGCAAATAACACTACAGAACCAATTGGGCTTACAACAGCTGTAAAGGCAATCTAACCTTGTTTACCTAATAATTTTAATTGACATTTACTGAAAGTGTCTGGTCCCTGGGACTCAGAGGAACTACACTGCATACATAAGATGTCTTTCAAAATATTTTCAGATAATTTACTCAATTTAGCAAAGGATTAGACACCTTATGTTTATCTGGATGAGGACCAAATTTGAAAGTGGAGGGTTACGCACAACCAACCAAATAAATGGAAGCTTTTTTTTTCCGCTTTCAACTTTAGAGCTGGCAGTTTTCCCTGCGCATTTAAAAGTTGTTTTTCCTACACAGTCTAAAGGAGTAAATGTTTCCTCTCTGGGTTTTGCCCTCTGAGTATCGGTGCAGACCGACATCAATCCGACGCTGCATCAGTGGAAGGAAGCCTCTTGCTAATTGTAAACAGGAGAGGGAGGTGAGCAGCCTGCCGAGTAGAACACAGATCTCCTCTGCAGAGTTGCAAAGTGAAACACTGATTAGTGACGCTACATTACTCTGCTTTGTCCAAGGGCAAATGTTTCATATCAGCTAGCTGTCGGAAAGTGGTGCACACCGACATCAGCACTCATAAATGTCCTGCAGCTGAGTGTGATGGACACTTTAATATCGCAAATTTTGATTCCACTGAAATCACAGTCAAATTATAAGCGAGGCAAAATTAGTAAATTGGCGATTCTTTACGTCCCTGAAAGATGCAGACGAAGATGAAATACTGAGACTTAAGTAGATGAATGTAATAATGGGTGAAGCCATCTGTCTTTCATGCATTTACATGTATTATTGGTCCTCTGAGCAAACACAAAATAATAAAGTTCTGTTGAGTTTAGCTGTGCACCATCACATAAAAGCACCATCCCTAATTTCTCACATCATCCTTTAAACCTGTTCCAATTGTTATGCCCTTATTAGAGAGCACCCCATCTCAGTCTGGAGCCATCACCTCTTCTATACCCCTCATATTCCATTCATGCAGCTTCATCCATTAGTTTAATTAACTCTTTGGCTCTGGGAACTTGCACTAAGCTACGGCTTCAGCACCTGGCTATTAGAGGAGGCATACTGTGACCACTTTCTCGACTCACTAGCGAGAGCAGAACTTTAATGATGATAATGCCCCGCTGGTCAGTCTAAATCACTTCAGTCCAATTAGAGGAACCAGGATCTATACATGCTGTTCTCTTTGTCTTGTGTCAGTTTTAAGTACACATTTGGTTATGTCAGAGTAAAACTCCCCAATTATGCCCAGGAGATTAGGATGTCTATATAGCTATTTGTCAAGAAGTGCTGGGTCTCTCTTTTGGCCCAAATCGTTGCTTTTTGAATCCTGTCCTTCCATCGTCCATTGCACTGAAATAACTCTTGAGACTGCTTTTTTATGGCATCTAAGCACTTTGAATCACTGATGTGCCAATCAATCAGCCAGTAATCACAGTGGGGGAAACTTCCCTTGATCGCCGCAGACCTGTGATCCACATATCCTGTAAAGATTAATCAAATTTCTTATTTCTTGTTAATGAATGTTTCACAAGTCTTGCCACCAACTCTCAGTTGGATTTAGATCTGGACTTTGTCTGGGACATAGTCACTTGTCTATGTAATTAAGCATTATTTAAGCCACTAACAAGTTTTTTTTGTTTTGTTTTTTGTTTTTTTGGATCCGGTACTATAATCCTAATCTTGAAAACTTAAATTAGTCCTGTTATTCTTTTCCCTCTTAACAATGGTGTTCTCTAGGTTTCATAAAAGTCAGATTTGCGAAGTGTTCAACCGATAATGTCAACCAGACCTCTCACATCTGGATTGTGCAGCTCATCTGGAGTTACCATCACCCTATTACAGTAACTGACACTAAGTAAAATACAAATGTGCTTCCCCTGTCAGGGAAACTGCAACATGTTCATTTTTAAATTCCATTACTGAATTAAAATAGAAGAAAACAAAATGGTTTTTGTAAAATAAATAAATAAATAAAAAACTGTCTTATTTGTGCATCTCTATCTAAATCTTTTCAATACAAAACATCTCCAACAACAGACTGTGGCTGGGTAAGGCAGGATTTATTTGCCAGATTGCTTTCTTAAACCAGACATGTCAATGTTTCAATGTTTTCAAAGCTCATAATTTAAATGGTAGTCACAAAATGTACTAGCAATTTAAGAAATCCATGAAAAGATACCATGATGACAAGGAGAAAGGCAGCATGCATGTTCGCAGTGACTACTCTTGGATCTTTGCAACAAGGAAAGGCATTCAGAATTAAAAAGGCACTTTCAATAGATGATGGATAGAACGAAGAACAGCTGCAGATCAACCTGACCAAGTGTGGACGGGCCAGACTGAGCCAGGCTTTGAGGCAGAGCCAGAGCACCATAACCAGGTACAGCTTAAAGCTGACCTGCATAAAATAACTACACCACTGCATTTTCTGTTCATTCTGGAAGACAGGGTGGAGTATGTATTGCTGTAGGTAGACACAGCATGAGCACCCACAAGTTAGAGACTGCTGTGATTTGGGTTCTGATCCATTCCAAAGCAACTTCTCTGAATACATCTGGAGGAATTGCTGTGGACTGGGAGGCACAGCATGGCCACAGATGGGAAAAGGGATGGTACAATAAAATAAAGACAGACTGCCACTCAAAGCGTTAAACGCAGTATGTGCAGAATGCAAAAGCTTACAGCACAAGATAAAACCCATCAGCATATTTTTGCATCCAAGTCTTTTTGCATCTACAATATTTAAAAAAATAAATTTATACATTGTGATGTGCCTCTTAAGATTTGTGTAGCTATGGAACATGTAAGCATTTTATGATCTTTTAATTATTGCAGGCTCTTTTTCTATTCCCCAACACAGCTGGTTGGCCCTGGGAAAATAAGCACATTTTCTTAAGTTACAAAAAGCACATTTTGCTTTATCGAGCTTTGTTTAAGTAACTTAGCATAGTGATTACATATCATTTTAGCAGTGGTGAAAAATGTCCGATTGCAATGCTTTCATGCATCTTCAAACATCTACATGATTGGCGTTATTACCTGGATGAGTCTATTTTTTATTTACAGGTCAGTATTCACAGGTTCACCTATTCATGGATGTTTCTGTGGAATGCAAATCCCAATGATTTATGGAAAACACACCTACTTGTGGCTCTTGATGCAATGCATATCTAAAATAGATTTTAAAAAATGCAGAAGCTGGCAAACCTAAGTTTAATGCTACCTGACACACTATTGGCTGGGGTTTGGAAACCAGCTTGTCCAAGTGTGCCATTCAATTTCCTTGGAGATGATTGGCTGAAGACTGTAGATATTAGTGACTGTGGTAGTGTTAGGCTGTTTCCACTGCATGTATTTATGCTAATTAAGGTGTTTATAATGTGTGAACTATTAAAATGGCCAGTTATGTGTTTTTAGAGAGGATCTCAAGTAATCTGGATTTTTGGCTATTCACAGGCAACTCAGGTCTCTAAACCTCACATATATTGGGGATTCACTGTATATATATTTTTTTCGATACATTATAAGTACTTATGTGACATCTCATTTTTAACCCTGGGGTATTTAATGTCAGCTCAGCGTTGCAGCTGTGACAGCTTCAAGTCATCTAGGAAGGCTTGCCACAAGGTTTAGGACTGTATTGATGTGGATTTTTGTCATGTCTATAAGGACCTTACTTGATACACTAGTGCACAGTTATGTTGGACCACAATGCCCCCTCCTCAAACTGTTCCCACACAGTTGGGAGCATGAAATTGCCCAAAATGTCTTGGTATACTGAACTAACAGTTCCTTCGAGTGGAACTAAGGGGCTGAGACCAACTCCTGAAAAACATCCTTACACCATAATCCCCTCTCCATCAAACTTTACGCTTGGCAGAATACAGTTAGGTAACTTGTTTTCTCCTACCAACAACAATAAAAAAAGCATCAATTCCAACAATAACCTCAAAATATTTGAAAGTATGATTGATGCAGTCTATTTGTGCTGCTTAGCTGCACGATTACACCAGTGAATGCAACTGATGTAGCAGATAGTTCAGATTAATTTAATGTATTAAAGGGTACATTTTATTTTTAGAGCAAAGTCAAAGCAATCTCAATAAAACACACATAGATTTTATGAACCCAAGTCTGACACTGAATTGCTGTTGGAGCTTTGGCCAAAATACAACAGGGCAATTGACTTTGCCATCCCCAAATTAAAGCAACTACAAACTGCTAAAACTGTGAAAACACATCCTGGAGACTCCGACTCCAAACGTGTCATCATTCACCCAGCAAGCAGCTGGTCATTAGCTATGAAGGGCAGAGGGGGCAACGGTAGATACCTGCCAGAGGGGCCACATCCTAGGGACTGAGGGACGTGCTGCTAGGAGAACGAGTTGACTGTGGGTCACTGTATAGCGATAAACCAGGACAAGCATAAGGAGGCTGCTGTCTCCCAAGGTGACAGAGGTTATGAGGCAAACAGAAACCTCTCACATACCTGTCTGTCAAAGCGCCAGCATAAATCCATGATATGAGGCTGGGACTAAGGACACCATTAGCTACATTCAGCTGCTAAAGGTGAAATATTTCCTCTCACACAATGACCCCCCTCAGATGATACAATGCATTGAATTTTATTCCAGTGGGCTGAATATATTATTTTGTCAGTCGCTCATTGAATTGTTAGGGCCTTCGGTGTAATTTTATGCCGTAACCAGCAAATGTGGGGATAATCAAATCTCCCTCGCCCTGAAAATAGAAGCACATCTGCTGTCTCACAGGGAACTTACTGACAGTATAATCCATGTTTGTTTTATTTGATCAGTGTGAAGGCGGATCTGTTGATTGTATGTTCTGGATTGGATAAAGTTGAGAATGTACCTCAAGAAATGCATGGCATGCTCAATCAGAAACTCATTTTTCATCAAAAAGTGGGGATCAATTAAATAAACAATGTGTGCACAAGCAGCGTGGGGTTGATAACCACCCATGCACTGCCCTGACATTGTAATTACCTCCTAGAGGATTATCAGCTATTGTATTTCTCTAGTGCTCCAAAAATAAGCAGCAAATATGAATAAAGAAATACTAAGACAAAGACATTTATAATGAAACAAGAGCACAACAAATCATAAAATGACAGCAAGTGCAAAGACCGCTGAACACTAAACTGTATCCTAAACAATTCTCAAGGTATCAGTTATTGCTTCGGCGTCTGGGGAAATAAATACTGCAGAACGGCTGTGGAAAGCCTATGTTTGAATGATAATGATTGCATAAAACAGGTCATGGGGTCGACACATTTAATAGGTACCTTCCTTTTCTATCCATGAAGTCCAAGCTAATCCAGTTATTAATGTGAGGTATTTAGGACAGAGGCCAAGACATGCACCGTCTAAGCATAACCTCAAAAGCAGAGGAAAACATCAGCTCGAGCCAAATCATCTGTCAGATTTGCATCCGTACACTTTGACCTTAAGTAAACAGACATATCTATTTACTCCAGCAGTGACAAATTGGTGGAACAAAATAAAAATGCATCACCACATCTTAAAACAATAATTTTCTCAGAGGTCCTGTCAAAAGGTTACACACAGTTAATACTTTACCTGCAGTAAATAATTTTAGGTGCCTGGGCTTCAGATGTTGGTCCAACAGGAAGTCGGAAATGTTCCAAGACCAAAGCAGACTTCTACAATCTCACAACTCAAACTTGAAAAATATTACAGTTGATGAGGTGAACGTGATTACAGAAGGGCTTTAAAGGTTTCCTGGGAACTGCAGTTTCCAAGCTTCCACCTCACAGAGCTGCCTTTCCCTGCCACTCCCTCACTCTGCTCCTTCAGACTAGTCAGCAGAAATTAGCAAACACCCAGTAGAACCGCACATCTGAAGAGCTCATTATGTGAATTACTTCTTAGTGCAACACTGGTAAAAACGTTAAAGGTTTAATAACAAGACTCTGACCCATACGGGTTAATAGATGATTTCCTGAAAGCAACGTTTCAGAAAGAGCAGGAAGTTTTAAAGAAAAAGAGGGTCAATTTCAAGGCATCAAATTACAAAATCAAATTTATTTTATTTTGTCATATTTAATTTATGTAGCGTTTTATAACAACTGAAAGTAGCATATTTACTTCATTGTGCTACAAGATAGCACTAAGTGCCTGGAAAATACATAATACTGTCCCTTCAAACATGCGTGAAGCTCCTAAAAATGTAGACAGATGCAAGTGATTATTTTAAGAAGGAGGAGGCAATGTGCCACCAATATCCTTTCTTTGGGAAGCAGATACTAAGAGCAGAACCCATTAAGCATTTTGGCCAATGTAACTATTGGAGATGATAGTAAAATGCAATAAAAAGCAAATGTTTTGTAGCAGCTTAAAGTAAAAAACCTTTTATTTTATTTTTTAACTGATTGTTAAAATCAACATGAAAAAATATAAACTGGAGGAGCACACTAACCAAAAAAAAAACAAAAAAGAAAATAAGACTAACTTTACCTGTGTTTTCTAATTTCTTATGTAAATCTCAGGGCTCAAGTCTTCTAAATATTTTTTCTTTTGTAAATCTATATTTGAAGTTGAAATGAAGAATCTGGAAAACTGGTTCCAAAGTTTTGACAGCTTAAATGCTTGCCACGGCATAAGAGGATATTGTAAAAGAATAAGCTTTGCTTAAATGTTCTTAACTTTTCTAATAATTTTTTCTTCTTTTTTTAATATAGCTGCATTCACAATGCCTCATCTGTACATACAGTACTTTGCCAAAAACCTTTACTTACTCTTTTTATAATTTCTCATCTGGCAATCATACTTATTTTCTTAGTCCCTTTCCTATCAAGTATAAAATTACTCTCATCCAGGAGGCTCCAAGTCTAGTTTTCGAGAGCTACCATCCTGCAACTTTTAGATGCATTCCTTCTCGAACGTACCTGGATTAAATGAATGGCTTGCCAGAAGGCCTCTGCATAGCTGAGCTACTGCTAGTTAGGGAAGTCAACCTTACTTACTACAGTGGATTTTCAGGCACTTTGTAGTTTAACTTTGAGGTAATCGTCGGTTGAAATGCAGGCGCTCCATGGCTGTTGCTGCAGGCTCCATATAAGATGCAGCCACCTGGAGTTTGCCTGAAGGGCTGAACTATTTGCTGCATGTTTCTCCTGTTCTCTTTCTGCTGACCTTTCTATGTATTTACAGTAGATAAATGCCAAAGTCACAACAAAATACACACAATTCCACCCCCCAAAATAGAGAAATAATCTGGTAGTTCCCAGTAAAAATAGATGTATGCTCCATTTCTGGGTGTATGTTTCACATAGAAAACTCAGCGGTGCTGCATCCTACCATCATCTCCTATGTAAATAAAAAACTTCTGTGCAAATACCAACCAAATGCAAATATGTCAATTGTTTAAAGGTAAAAAAAATGTGTCCACATAAACCACTATGTAATGGAAATTGTTTTAAAACCATTTTAGTCCAATTAGTTCTTGATTTTTGTTAGCTTCAGTCATCATGGTTAACTCGTCTGGATTTATGTCAAATAGACACCATGAAAGCCAGAACTACTGTGTCAACCATTTTTACAGAACCTCTCAGAATTATCCAGTCCCCTGGTCTACTTCTATCATATACAAATGGTTTAAGAGTCAACGAGCGTTTGGATTTTTCAAAGCTTATGAGTGGCAGAGTGTTCTTATGGGACTTTTAGCCTTAGGTAACCCAAAGCTGCTAATTAGGCCACATATCACAAGACTGCACATGACCACATCCCCAGATGAGAGGTGAGTTAAGCACAAGGAGAAGACATTTTACATCAAACCTTAATCCAGACTGTGTCTCACTCACACTCTTTGCTACCCAGTAGCATCCACAAAGAAGAAAAGCCCACTCAGAGCTGGTATGTGGCCAGCATTAGGAACAAGAGATGAGGGGGAAAATTAAAGAATAGAAGGGAGGGGGGAGCTCACAAAAAGCAGAAGAAAATTGATTCCTGGGGAGAGGTGAATGCTGGTGAAGATTTGCCAAATTCATTTGAAAATTAAAGATGCTGGAAGCTGGTCTCTATGTATGAGGACTAATAAAAAAACACACACACACACACAGACGCATACACACAAATACAATTCCTAAGAAACACAATAATTTTAAATTGTCAGTTGCCCTTCAAAGATCTTGTTTGTCATACCTTCCTGCAGACAAAAGCTCTAAGAAATGAAAGCTAACTTTATTTTATGTTTCGACATACAGAATTGAAAATATGAGCTTGGTGTTACAAAAGAAGCTTACGGTTGAAAAGGCAAAGACAGTGTTGTACACATGGATGACTGTCAAAGTAGTCCTTTGCCTTCTGGCTTTCAAGTTTCTCTCTTCAACCGAATGTTAAAAATATACTCCAAAAAAAAACATAACAATAAAAAATTGCTCATTTTATTTTCAAAAAGATGGACACAACTAAATCAAAGCTTCTTTTGTAAATCCTGCTTAATGCATTTGTAACATTTTGATCTCTGAGCCTTGAAAAGAGAAAAATAACAAGAGATTGGTGAGTAAATTTAATACAGCATGAAGGGTTTAGACTGGTGCGGATTTTAGAATGCAAAGAACAGCTTCTACCCCAATAATTTTGTGATACATTTACATTATTTACTATCCCTCGCAGCTATTTGAGCTCGCACTTAAATGAGTCATGAGACTCTGGAAGACAAAGGACAACCAGGATGAGTGATCTTTCCTTTACCTGTTTGAGAGAGTATGAGGCTGAATCAATCTGAATTTATGACAGCATTTTCAGTCTTTGGGGAAAGATTTCAGTCCCAGTTTTGCTTTGGATTTGAAAGTCTTAATCGCAAATAATATAGTGTTTGAAGTTACTTAAGAACAATTACAAAAGTTTCGTTAAATAAAAAAAAAAGAAATTCTCTATTATCAAAAATGTATGGGTTTGTTTTAAGAAAAAAAAACCATATCACTCACTCTGCAGGCACCATTAGCCTGGAAACTAATTCTATACAAGACGGAAAAAAAAAGAAGGCCTAAACCACTCTCCTGTATTGCAGTCTCTGTTCTTGGCTTTCCCACTCAGCAGCTATTATTCTTCTGGTTCTGTAAATGAGGCAGGGACAACAACAGCTACCTGTTTGCAAAGCAAGCGTCCTTAAAATTTAGAATCGAGACAGAAATCAATAGCAGCAGTGTAAGTGACTAATCCAAAGATAGTAGTATTGGATAAATGATCTAACAAGACCCGGAAAGTATAGGTGATGCAGCACAAACTACTTCCATGCAGCTAGTGGATGGAAGTACATCCATTAGCTGCTTGTTGTCCACATTTGTTGTTTTTGATAAATTGCTATCCATCCATCCATTTTCTAACACCCTTGTCCCTTAGAGGGTTGCTGGTGCCGATCTCCAGCTAACGTTCTGGGTGAGAGGCAGGATTCACCCTGGACAGGTCGTCAGTCTGTCACAGGGCAACACAGAGACACACAACCCTGCACACACACACTCACACCTAGGGATAATTTTGAGAAACCAATTAACCTAACAGTGATGTTTTTATTTTTTGGACTGTGGGAGGAAGCCGGAGTACCCAGAGAGAACCCACGCATGCAGAAAGACCCCGGGACCAGGAATTGAACCCAGAACCTTCTTGCTGCAAGGCAACAGTGCTACCTACTGTGCCTTGATAAATTGCATTTTATTCTATTTTCAGTTTTTTTCTACAAAATATTTTTCTCATTTCCTCCCTCCAGCCATTTCATTTTGCATTCACCTTGGCTGCAATTCTGTTGAACCTAGCAAGCTGGTCTTTGCTTTTGAATTATCCTGGATTACTTACCGTGAGTCAGGGTTACACGAGGAACCTCAATCCATTTCACACAGAACAAGCAATTATATATATATAAAAAATGTTGCCTCATGACATAAGGATAAGCTTGCACACCTTTCCAAACAGTGCCATCATGCCACCATTACGACCTTACCCCCAACAGTTAACTCCTCACCTCTCGGGGGATGTGTACTCATTATAAAGTCAGTCATCATGATTATGAGTTTAAAAATTTTTTGCTGAGCCGCTCTCGAGCTCATTTCAGCTCATCAGCATAACCACATTAGAGTGGGAACCTGTGGGCTGGCAATCTCACATTTCCTCAATATTGCAGTCCCAGCAGGCGGAGCATGTCCACATCCATTAAGTTGGACCTAAGCCACCAACGAAGCCTAATATAGTGCCACGAGGCACACTAACACCACGCGACACCTGGAATTTAATTAATTAGCTTTACACAACAAACTGTCAGTTCAACACATCAATCTGCCCTAAACAGGGAAACTGGAAAATTTGGTTACACTTATCATAGCAATTGTGCTTTGTGAGTGAGTGTTGTTTTTACACATAACAGAAACGAGGGCCCAGGACACCCATCCTCTGGACATGCCACTGTAACAATACAAACAATCAAGTCAACAAAAACCCAGTTTACCCAGGGTGCAGGAATCTCTAATTTATTTCCTTCCATAATATATTTACCTAATCTAGGAAAGGAAACAGATTGTCAGAGGCAGTGGGAAGTAAGATGATTTGGAGCTCAATTCTGCTAAATTGGTTGCTGCCAGCGTGATACATCATGGAGAATTAAGATGCCTCTCCCCAAGCACAGAACTTCAGCAGCCATATTGGCACATCTGTCAAGGGCCCACCCCTGACAGAGACAAATTGACCAATTCTGGCACACAAAGGCTGATCCAAAGTGCTAGCAATAACCAAGATGAATAATGAGCCAGCTCTGGCTCCAGCAAAATTCATTTTTAATAATTAGTGTTCCTGCACCTCTCATTTTCTCAGAAAATGAGTGCAGGTACATCTACAGGTTTATACAACACATCAGCAAGACTGGAGGGATACAGATGATGTTGTGTGTTAAGCTTCCATCATCACATAGAATGACTGCAACTTGAAACGCGGGGTGGAAGATGGATGAATCTCTCTCTGTTCTCCCAGGAGCCGGAAATTAATCAAGTCCAGAGAGCTCTGTGGTGTGGGGCTGCTGTAAAGAAATGTTTCAGGATGAGCAGGATCAAGTTCAGAAGGTCAAAATAAAGGAGGGAAGAAAGGAAGGGATGTTTGGTGGCACCGAAAATTGCCTTTACTGACAGCTACAGTCCACGCCACAATTTTCTGCTTGGAACGAAGTGGAACTCGAATGCCAGTGAAAGGGTGAATATTACAAAATGTCTGCTTTTCTCTGTACTTGACATTTGGCAGTGAAGCTTGCTAAAATACTACCAGAATGAAAGTGTGTGTGTGTGTGGGGGGGGGGGGGGATAAATAAATAGATGCAGGTGTTCTATGATTGTAATGGATTGTGTGTTGCATTCGAGAGCTGCTCCAACTAATTGATTAAGAATATAATTAGTACTCAGTAAAATAGTCAGTCACAATGCTTTTTGAGTTACTATTGTAGAAACGTCTACCAACTTGTGCTGGAGTACACAGAGGCCCTTACTGTAGTACGCAACAAGAATTCATAATTGTCTGTTGAGTTGAACAGATTGCAATTATATGCAAATGAATTGTGGTTGGAGAATAAGAGCAGACTCTCTGCCACGGCTTGCAGAGCACAAAACACCTCACATTTCACTGCTCACTTACTAGCACCACTTTCCTCCAGGTCCCTTCAAAATACCTGATCCCACAGGTGGCACCAAAACATCTCTCAAATATGAGAACGTAGGACCTCATCAGTTGCATTGCTAATAAGAAGTCTAGTCAACACATGCCAATGTTAATGGATTACTGTGATAAATTCTCACATAGATCCGCAAATGTCATGTAAATTGTAATTATTTTTTTCTAATTGTGTATATGTACACCACTGAAAACTGTGTTCCCCCTTGGTCACCTTGATTCATGATTCTTCAATAAGGATTCAAAACAGAATTATTTAATTGTATTAATAACAATAATTGCTTTTAGAGTTAAATAATCTGTTTTCTTACAGAAGACTAAGTAGATTAAAGTGAAGTACCTTAAATCATCAGTCAGTACAAGATATTCTGCAGGAGACGGTGTCATTTGGTACTTGCTGAAATCACCTGTATCAGGTGTTTTGAGAGAGAGATGGGGGTATTATATACTTTCCATATCTAAAGTGCAATCAAGTAATTATATTGCCTTTGGTTGTTATGGAAATGTTGCATATATTAAAAATTATTTAAAGGAATTTTGACTTTGCATTATATGCTTTAATACCTTAAAATGGGCCTCTGTCTCTTTAAGAAGCTCCTGCCCTTTCTGACACTTCCACTTGAGCTAATTGCTGCTGCTGCTATAGCCTGGTGGAGGAGTCTGCGAGGAAAGGTGTTAAAGCTGCAGTATGCAACTCACTATGTTGTAACAGGATGGTATGAGACAGATTATCTGTGGAAATAAAAAAAAACTGAGCTACTTTTCTTTCTCTAAGTACTCCCAGTACTAACTGGTAACAACCAATCAGAGCCCGCTGCGGAGTCTTAGTGTTTGTCAATCACGATCTTGTGTGGCGCCGCTCACTGCCCTCCCCCTTTAATGTGATAAAAAAATGCTGAATAGAAAGCAGAAAACAATTCAACCTTGAGATTGACTCAACAGGATAATGAGACTGACTGATTGTTTAATATCTTAATCACAGTACAGCATCACGTGAGCTAAATCAGTATAGAAATCCTATATTCTGTCACTAGACGGCATGATAAATTAAAATTAAACTAACTATAGTTGGCAAGTATTTTATGAAGGGGTTTAGCATAAATTGCTCTCCAGGTTTAGATCCAATTAGACTTTATTGTCGTAGAACAATCAGAGCAAAACTTTCAAATAAAAGAAATGAAACAAATCTTATGAATCAAATCAGAGGGAGCGCTGTCTGAGGTGCTTGCAAAGGCAACTGGTTTTAGCATATAAACTAGTCTGTCTTATCTAGGAAGAAAAAAACCCTGTTTTTATCTTTATCCCAGAAGACGTCTTCCCTGCATCCCTGGATAGAAAGCCCCATGCTTTACCCTCCAAGCTTGTCCCTTGTGCTGCTGTATAGTCAGGGAGTTTTGCTTTAAACTCAAGTGCTTCTCGTACAAGGAGGTCTACTGGGAGCAATCCTCCTCTCGATTCATTACCTCCAGGAGTCAGGGCTCCTTCTGCTGGGCACCATGACAACATGGCATTGCTCTTTTCCCTCCAGCCTTTGGAGGTGGGGGGTGGGTGGTTTGGGGGTTTACAACATCAGAGACAAAGTGCACTCCTTTCACATGCACCAAACTAATTTAACATGAATCCCCAGGTCTAACACATCCCACCTAGCTGGACAATCTACAAGGGAATAGAGACATTTTGAAGTTAGTCTGAAAGAAAAAACTTTACTCCAAAATCATTCAAGTGTTTTATTAGAATTTCTCACAGTAGCAACATACAGAAAACCTCTAAAGATGCCTCCTATAAGAATAAAACTTCTTTTCATGAAAAGCCTGGCAGTGCTCAAGCATTTTTTTCTCCTGGTCATATGGAGATAAGTAGACCGGTCTCACTTGCTGTCAGTCAGCTGTGTACAATGAAAAAGACAGTTGCGAAATATTTTAGGAAGAATAAAACAAGTCACAGTTTGGCTTAAAACAAATATCAACATTAAATTACAAATGTCTGAAGGACAAAATTACCACAACAAAAACAAATACATAATTTGTCAAACTATTACCCATTTATGTGATGGTTCAATTACACTGTAATAACTGAATCAATATGTCAATAAATAAATCCATGAATAATAAAATTGAGAAACAATTAAAAAACATGTTTCATAATATGATAAAAATCCAACAAATTTCCATTTTTTACTGGGGCTCAGTCCATCAAAACCTAATTTGAAACAATTAATTCAAGAGGTGATGCAGCATAGAGGCAGGCAATAATAAAATGAATAAATTTGCTATGTCAAATGTTAAATAATGACTTCCTAAAAATATTTAGTTGTGTATTTCAGAAATTACTTGAAAATGTAAATAACTATCAAAGCATTTAAAGTGTTGTGTGTAATTCTAATTTTATTTTATCATTATAGTAGTTGTATTTTGTAAATGTTCTTTTCACAATTTATGTTTTACATTTTGTTACTTTTACCCCAGCTTCAGAAATTAGCATGACTGTTGGTAAAATATGTGAATAGCTAGCTGGCTCTTTTGCCAGGCCAGGGCTAAGAAACGGGGTTTAGGGTGCAGACCTCTACATATTGCCCAAGCTCTGCAACTCCATTTACTGAGGACCTGAAGGAAGCAAGGAGCTTTGAAGGCAGCAGCTTGATAGGAATTCCCGGGCTTTCAAAACAAAAGCCTGGGAATTACATTTAACAAACAGAAGAAAGAGCGAGCATCAGCTAGAAGGATAGGGATTTATAATATTATCCAAGTTGGTAAAGCTAAAGCACACTCAGCCAGAATGTCAACAATGACTGCTTTCACGTTTGAACCTACTTCAGACTGATTTAAGAGTATGTTGGAGTGTTTGAGTCAATTCTGCTAGAACTATACAAATACATTCAACTTACATCTCACATAAGTAATGCTCAAATACATAGTTGCTGAGATTTTATTTGTGTGGGATTTCTTCTTATTTGATTTAACCTGCTCCCAAGTTAAATTCTGTTTCATAAGCAGAAGGTTTATGAAAGCATATTCTATCGCACTCTACAGTGGCCTCCAAAACTACCAGTACATCTATCACTTGGTGCAGATGTTAAGAAGTTAAGAAAAATCCACATTTATCTAAGAGCATTTATTCAGTGATGAAAAGGAGGACAAACTTCATTACAAAATCCCTGGCATTATTACCATATCCTATAAAATAAACTTTACAGAAGAACACTTAATTTTCAATTTGCCTTGCAAGATGACGATGGTTTCAATAAACGTCAAATTCCGAACTTCCTGTTTCTCTTTCTTTGCTACTATTTGAAATGGGACATGCAAGACAACATATCATTCAATTAAGGCAGTGTTGATATTTATATATGTGTAAATGTGTGCAGGTTAGTTGTGCTTTTTCATGCGGTAGCAGATTACCTCTTGGTCACGTCTCCCTCAAAAATAAAATCTGTGCTTCTAAGGACTCGATGATAAAATAAAGCCTTTACTAGGTTTTAGTAGGATTTCTATGAGTGTGATTATGCAACTCCAATAAAAAAAGGATTTAAGACTTTGTATGCATATTTATTAGAGGTGCACCAGGACAACACAGAATACACATAAAAAGGATTAAAAGGAGTACGAGCAGCGTGACTCTTCAGATGTGCAAGCTAATTAAGTAGCTTCCATTTCAAGTTAGGTGTTATTCTACACAAAGAAGAAATGATGTAAAAACAGTGTAGTCTGCAAAGTGTTTACCTTCTCTGTGCATGTACCGCTATGACTACAACTACTTTGCTGCTATTTTTATTTTTGCTTAGTACTTCCTCCACTCTGAACATCTGCAAAAAAAATCACTTTAATGTGATCCTTTTTTTTTGCCAACACGTTTTAAATTTTGTCCAAGCCTAAATTTTGCAAGTCCACTTAGTCTCCAAACGCCTGTGCCACTAGTTTTTAAAAGTGTGTCAACACACTTACCAGTGCTTCACAAGAACTCTTATCTCTGTGCAAAACCCACACTAAACATGACAAATAATATTTTAGCTATCACAATAAATACTATCATGTGTTATATACCAGGAAGTGCCTAAAATGCCAGCATGTATAATCAACTTTTGTTCTGTGAAGAAAAAGTTTGAGCAGCAGCAGAACTGAGGGTTAATTCAAAGCCAAAACAAACAGCTCTGGCAATCGAGTACCGTGAGTTACCTAATCTTGTTTTGTATCCTCTAAAGTACTAATTAAGTTGGATCAACATAGCAGTTGATTGAAAATGACACTTCATTCACTTCATTATGTGAGACATGAGTGGAAAGATTGCTAATGATCACGGGCAACCTCAGTGAAGTGGAATAAAACAGTCGGGCTGAGGGGAAATATAATCCACACGTATCAGACAATTGCAGGCTCTTTTGGTGGCTGCAGCAGCTTGTCAAGGTGGCTTCCATCCAAACGTACACAACTGCTGCATGAAAAACAGACAGCGGCAGCACTATCTCGGTGAGGCACTGCACTATTAGTGAGTTGTTAATATGAAAAATCACCCAGATGCAGCGCCTTAAGCTGTATAATCAATTTGCGGAGGTATACATCATTAATTCCTACATTCAACCTTTAGTTTAAGCAGGGGAAAAACACTGAGTCTTAATTTCAACACAGCCGAGCAAAACTGCGAGAATTAATCCAGAAAAATGAGAAGTGCCCGCTTTTTACAGCATTTTTAAATTTCAATCCATTCTTTCTGATCAATACTATATACTTGCTGAGATTAAAGTAATAAAATTCATCTTTTATTATGGATTGACTGCTTCACTTCAGTCTAAATGACGCAAGTTAATTCAGGTGCAATCTCATAATGCAAAGAAAATGAAAATCGACTCATCTTTGGGATGTTAATCTGCATTTCTTTACATCGAGAGCTGGCATGTTTTTGTATTTCTTTTCCCCTTCTTCTTCTTCCATTCTACCGTGCCGTTAGAAGGGGATCAAACTTAATGCTTCTGCAAAGGCACATTAAGGTACTCCTGACTGCTGTGCTGTAATTAAACCAGAACAATAAATCAACAAGAAAGCGATCAGCGGCAAAACCAGCCCGGGTATCGGTGAAAAATATAAAAGCAGCGATAAAAGGAACGAGTGAAACTAACAGAGATGATGTGAAAACCTGCAGAGATATATAAAAAAAGGGGGCGGGGGGATGATGCATAGCCCTGTTCCTGTGGGAGTCTTATGGTGAGTATGATATCATCCCTCTTATGAAAAATGCCTCCACATGTGCACTTGCACACACAGACACACACAAGCTCAGGGCCTGCCTTAAATAACTTTTAATCAAGTTTCAAGGTGTGGGTTTCAAGCCTCCTTGCATGGAGGTTCATAATCAAAGCACACAGGAAGGAGACATGTCATGGGCCGATAAGAGTTCTCACTGCACTGTGCGCATTACACCTTTATGCTGAGGACTGTGTGACAAAAAGGCTCTGAAACCCTAAATAAAGTGTTGCTGCTAAAAATGCAACACCTCTAACAATATGTCTAATAGACAGACAAATATGAACCTGCAAGCTTTGCCGGCAAAAAAAAAGAGACGAATTTCAATCTAAAATAGACATCCAGCTGCAAAATCAGACCTGAACTAAATGAAGGACTCAAAACTTACTCTCTAGAGCTCATGTTGCTCCACATTCTTCAAACGTCTCTCCCCTGCAGCAGTTGATGCTGGTGGGCTACACAATGAGTAGAAAAGAGAGGTTTGCTCTTCTACATGTTATGTGTGTCTGGCTCTTAAGGGTTTGAAGCCTGTCTTGCACAAGTACGTTCTAGCTTGAGGCACACGCCCGCTGCGTGCATTTCTGTTACACTCACTTGCACAGAGCAAATGCCCTTAATAACCATTTAGCTGCTAAGGCACGCTGGTCTGTCTCCCAGTCACAGCCTTAGTCGCTAATTACATTCCCAAAGTAATGGACAGTTCTGTGTTCCCTCAATGCTTCCCTTTTTTCCAGAGCACAATCAGCCAGCTGCCTTCGCGAGTGGGACTTGGTGGTCAGTGCAGACATGAAATGAATGTCCAAAATTCAACTCGAGACAGGCAGGTTTTTTTTTCTTAAGCTAAAGTTCAACATTGAGGAGTTGGTTTTTTTTTTTAAAGATGTTGTTTTCCTAAATCTTTCAGCTCATATATTGCTAAGTATGCATTCTTCTCTGCACAAAGCAAGCACAAGTGCCGAGTATAAAAGAAAATATAAATATTAAGCCAGTCTGCAGCCTGGTCTGCACAGACACGTATTCAAATTACTGAATAAGAAATATACCGTCGATATATAAAACATTTTATTTATTTCTGTAATCAAATTCAAAAAGTACAATTTATTTTAAAGACGCTCAACAGAGTGATGTATTTGAGAATTAAGATTTACTAAAGAAACGTAAAGTTTATTTTCTCTGAAAAGAATTCAAAGCCAATAAAAGACTCATTTTTACATAGAGAAAAATGAAGTGATGGCCAAGTTATGCTTTATGCAATCACTAGGGAGATTGCCAGGGAGATTGTCCAGGAGACATTCACTGATACTTTCCACAAAATAGGTTAGTCATATATGATCAATGCTTAAGAAGTTGGCTGCATCCAAAACAATTGGAAAGTTGACCAGAAGGGAAAAGTGTGGATGTGCAACCAAATATTACAATCCATCAAAATAAAAAACATAACTCAGTTTGGAGATTCAACAAACACACAGTGATAAATTGCAAGTGTAATTATGACTATAGTGGCTTGTGAAAATCCCAATTTCAATAACTCGCATTTATGACCATTATGTTAATATAGAAATGCCTACTGAAAAGTATGTTTGTGTACTTTACACCTAATATCTTGCTAGGCTAATTTTGCAACAGTTACAGTATCATTGCAGCATGGAGGCAATCAGGTCTGGCTCTGCTAGGTGTTTTAATAATGGCCTTCAGTTCGAATCCATTGTTGGGTCTGGTGTGCATCATCTTCCTTTGTGCCCCACGGAGTTTCTATGGGGTTTGGGTGAGGAGAATTGGCCAATCAAATACAGCATTACCATAGTAACTAAAGTACTGCCTTTTGAAATTGAGGGCCGGTGCAAAGTCTTCCTGGATATCAAAATCAGCATCTTCATAAAGCTTGTTAGTAAAGGGATGCGTGAAGTGCTCTAAAATTATCCCTGTTGCTTAGGAACCTTTTGCTATCACACTTTATCCTTTCACTTGACTTTCCGTTAATATATCCTGCTTCCATAGATACAGCTCTGTGAAAAGGCATCTTCTTAAAAATAACAATGTGAAGGGTGTCAATGGTTGTATTATAAACATCTGAGAAGTCAGCAATCATCCTTCTGATTGTGTAAGTTATAACATATTTATGTCCTTTAAATCAATTTTAAATCCGTCTTGTGCTGGTTTCTTTTATTTATTCAGAATGGGGCTGGGGCTTATGTTCTCTTCTAGAAAATAAATGTATCAAATGAAAAATACTGTCAAGCTTTTGGTGGCTCACTACCTCAGCTAATTAGCTTGGCGATTTTATCATCTCGATCTGCGCCAGCTGCCATTTTTATTTTAACCACAGCCGCTCGCCCAAGTCAAAACACGTTTACTACCATCATGTTGAATCATTAAAAATGTCCCTTAGATCAGAGACAATTCAATCCTCTCTGTGATAAGACGCACGGCAGCATAAAAGCTGGCCTAGTCTGACCATCTACACGTAGGTTTTGTGCATAAAGGATTTGAGAAAAATAAAAGCGTGTTTGAAGTGATTAAGATTCTTATTATCGAGTCCACATACCTTGTACATAGTGAGAGAGCTGTCATGGTTGGATAGCCAAAGCAGACAGTCTTTCACTGCCTCTACCAGACAACTGAGGCAGCCGAAGGCCACTGTTAGGAGTGACGTGAATACCAAACAAACGTGAATCCAAACGGAGCATAGCTCGTTTCTCTACTGTGAAGTGCACAATTTTCTTCTCTGAAACCATGATTTTCTCTTTTTTGCTATTTTACTCACAACTGCAGCACCCAAGACAAAATATTCCATCAGTGTAATAATTTTCAGAGCTCCGATGCACTCCAGTGGCAGTGGGACTGAGCGCATTATTTGCAATGTGGTGTTTTTGGACCTGTAAATACAAGTGCTCCTTCCCTGAGCTGTTTCAGAGAGGTGCCCTCAACCAGAGCACACAACCCAGATTTCCCATCGGCTCTGCCTGATAGTCGACCCTGGACTGTGTTTGCATGGCTGTGGATGTTTGTGATTGAGAGAGCAGAGCTGTTCTGACAGAACATGCCTATCTGAATTGCTTACCAAATGAGCTACCTGAAAATTAAAATGAACATCACAAAATATTCATATAAACAGTAATGAATCCACATTATTGCATACAGTGTGTAAAAGGTACCCTTTGCTAAATGTCAAAACAACGCTGGAGATTTTTTTGTTAAAATATTTTTACTAATACCTTTTCAAACTCGTATGTTTACATACACTATGATTACTAGACATTTAAAGAATCTACTATTAGTTTAAAAATAGTCTTTAATTGTGAAACATTCGTTGCAGATGTAGACGCAGTAGAGTAAAAATACATTAACCTGTTTAGTTTTTCTATATTTTAATAAAACATTGCCACAATGTTTTATGATGAAATGATGAGATGAAAATTGGAAAAGTGGGTTGCAAAGGGCGTTGTTGCCAATCTCCAGTGGTAAGTGGGCGAGAGTCGTGGTACACCCTGGACACGTCGCCAGTCCTTTGCAGTTCTAATAATATACTAATACCAATATTATCACCGTTTTGTAAAATTTGTTTAAAAAGAAAAGTATCATTAAATGCTGAAGGTAATTAACCAAAAGTGGAACCAGGAACAAAAAAAGTATTTATCAACATAGTATTATTTTTAGAAGTGGTAGCATGTTAACAAATTAGACAACAGAGAAATCTGTGTGTATAAAAACTAATATAAGCTGTTTAAATTGACTTGATAATAAGTATTGGTGAAGGTCAGAGCAACAGTGTGGAGTTTTTAGTAACTTTATTTCTTTATTTTAAAAGAGTTTTACCAACTGGCTGTGAAGTACAGGAATGACGGTATTATGTTGCTGTAAGTGTGTTTGTGTGGAAGGGACTGGTGTCCTTCACACAAACAGTTGGCAGCAATAAAGGAAGCTTAAGCTAATGCTAATGAAGCATTAGCATTAGCAATGCTAGCAATGTTTTCTTGCTAACATTTGGAGCAATAAAACTCAACATACATCCAAATTAGTGACAAACTGGTTGTAGGACAACAAAGTGATGATTTGGTGGCAGACATTGCAAAATTCTTATCTCATTCCTGCAGAAAACGAGTGGCCAGAGATGAAAAGGTGTGTGTAAGCAGGGCGGCCTCAAATCCTGACTCGGTTACACCAGTTTTGTCAGGATGAATGGGTGACAAATAAACCAAATTATTACTAGGCACTGTGGAAGGCAATGCTACTCATTATTAAAGAAATATATGTAAATAAATATGACAATAAATCACCTATATAGCTTTAATAATTGTGGCTATTCGATTGTAATCCTCTTTTAGTTTTCTCAATTCTACAAGAAAATGAATGAATATATCAAACCTTGGCAAAAAGTGTCAAATTATCAAAAGGTCTTGGATTAATCTAGTGTTTCACAAACAGAAAACATTTCTAATTGTAATTTTCATGAGGTCTAAAGTATATCTTACTCTAATACCAGACAGTGAAAAATAAACGTTTCGTGTCTTTCAACCAGTGTAGGAAAATACCGTGTTTCAACTGCATTTGCATACATTTTTACTTGCACTATTTCTGTATTTACGGTTAACATACCTAATTAAAAATGCAATAAATCCATTTTAAGAGAAGTTGATTCATTATTTATAGTTAAACACAGTAGGCTACAACATAATAATACAGCATTAACATTTGGAACATTAAATCACTTTGCCATATGTCTCAGTTTCTCTCCCCAATGCATTAGTTTAATTACGGTTATTAGTAGTGAGGAAAATATACAGCTCAGGTATGCATTATGTGAATACTAAAACACCTAGATCAGCCTCTCTGGATATAGCAATAAGAAGGGAGCAAAGGTCTCTGCCAAAACAGAGGACAAAAACAGGGATGTGAGAGACAAGTCAGAGAGGTTGGCGAGTTATTTTCTCTCCGTTTCAGGCTCTCTGGCCATACCAGGAATGAGAGCTCACCTGAATAGGACCAGTAGGGGTCACCAGCTGTCCTCCTCTCCCTCATTACGCCGGTGCTCCCAGGACGGCTGCCTCCAGTGAAGCGAGGTTGGTCACCCGATGCAACTGTGGGGGACAGAGATGGAGGTCAGGAAATCCACTGGGGCAAAGGGAAGTTTACGAACAGCGGAAAACAGAATCATTAATCTACTAAAAATGTCTGAATAAAGCATCTGGTGTCAATGGAATTAGCATACGTGTCTGGATTTAGAAGGAATAAACAACACATCACCAGCATCATCAATGACCTTGCTCACACCTGAAGCAAACAGACCCCAGCTCAGAGACAAACCATACAGTTGTGGTTGGTGTCAAATGACAAATGTAGAGACACAAATAAGCAGAGAGACTCAGTCGCAACAGAAGACACGATTCTAGACCAGTGATTCTTAATCTGGGTTCGATCAAACCCCAAGTGGTTCGATGAGTCGGTCACAAGGGTTGAGCGGAGCCTCTGCCATGGAGATAAAGACACACTTGTGCAAAGTCGTGATGACGCACCGCTTTGCCATCGCTTGCTACAGAGGATCACGTTACATTGCTCAGCCAATCAGAGCTGCGGAAGAGCATTGATTAAAGGAGCTCCACTCTCAGCCTGGATTTGAACTTATGTCTTTATTTACTTCAGCAAAGCTCACCGTGTTTAACAAATTCTCTAGCCTTCGGTGAACTTCTAAATCTGCTGCTCCTTAGTAGCATCTTTTCGGAGTTGCTACTGCCTCTAGTGGTGTGGGGGTGGTAACACAATTAATATAATTACGCTACAAAATCAGAATACCGCAAAGTCTTTTTATTTATTATTAGTGTTTCTTTTTCTTAAGAGCTAGTTAAAAGATCTAAACAAAACCCTAAAGTGGTTCCAGTTTCTCTCGATGGCCAACCTGTTGAAACTGTGGCAAATTTTAAATACCTTGGGTTGTTCCTGGACAGTCAACTCAACTTCACTGACTGTATTTTGAAGAACTATTATCAGAGACTCTACCTTTTAAGAAGAATTAATGATCTTGGCATGACCCAACTAGACTCTATGTCTATGACTTGAATTTGAGGGGGGAAAAAAATCATATTTTATTTATCACTACAGAAGGGTTCAGTGAATGTGCATATGAAACTGGTGGGTTCAGTACCTCAAAAAACACTAAGAACCACAGCTCTAGACACACACAAAAAAGGCTGAGGGTTTTATGCCATCAACAGCAGTTGAGGCTGAATCCCATTTCCCTCCTTGACTTTTTGGAATGCAGTAGTATTTGGCCAATACCTCCTCACTGTTATAAGTTCACACCTTGCATGCCAGCACAATAGTCAGACTGTTGGATGGAGTCTTACTGCAGTAGATGCCACACAGATTACAGTGCCCAAAATGCTAAAGGTCATAGAGAGTGATGGATGTACACCTGAAAAAGACAGTTCAGGGTGAGGAAAATTTAGATGCATCATAACTGATAACTTCCTTGAATTATTTACTAATGATATTGCACAGCATTATTTTCTCAATTTTGTCAATAGGATAATTTACCTGCAAAATTCACTAAAAGATTGGAAAATGTGAAACCTTTGGGAAAAGGACCACAATGATGCTACAGATTGAGATTATAGTTTATAAACTCATATATTAAACATTATTCCTACACATTTATGTGCATTGCAGTGTTTCTGCAGAAAATTTAGCTTCTGCCTTAATTTTTTTCCCTCTAGTGTCTTGAAATAACAGGTAGGATACTTAAAATCGGTGATCTCATTTGCATTTTAGATATAGTTTTGACATCTATCCATTTGCTAAGTTAATCAGAAAAAAGAACCAATGCAATGCAATGCAATGCAATGCATAGCATCACAAGTGAAGCAGACAGAGAAGCAGCTCTGAACAAATAGGAAAGAAAAAAAATCTCAGTTTTCAACCCAGGTGCCATTTTGGCACAAAGCATTAATGGGTGATAATTACCACCATCAGGGCTTTAGAGCTCTGCAGAAAACAAGTGGAGCCTCTTGAACAGCACGAATGATTGTTTCCTGCTTTTTTATAGTCAGACTCCAACACAACCTTTATAGAAGCACTTCAGCCGAGAGAAGAAAAATAATGAAACTGGGTGGACGGTCAATATATATGAATAATTGTACGGACATTTCAACAGCCTCCATAGAAAAACCCCAATACAATAACTAATTAGTAAAATACAGACCGCCTGTGCAGTCAGGGGTGTAAGCAATCATCCTCAAGTCTTTTAGGCATAAATGCCTCTTTTACTTCGATGGGAAAAAAAAACCCTGAAATCAAACATTGTCAACAGAATTACAGTGAGTGCTAGAGGCACAAATTGTCCTTTAGCATCCACACTCCCTAGAGCGTAGCCCGAGACTTGCAACAGTCAAACTCACCGGGGAAAATTCACTCTGCAAGGGCTGAAGACAGTGCCAGTGGAGAAGAGGCTGTCTAGCTGTTGTCATTGTCAATCAGGTGCACAAGCAAAACAAGAGTGTTCTCTGTCGCTCTGAGCAGTCAGAACTTGCAGTTGCATTTAAAATCTGGACATTGGCTAATATTTCCCCCTGTCCTCATACGGGGGCGAGGAAATGTGGAAACATCGTTTCTTGTGAAGAGACGAGCAGAAAAGGCTAAAACAAAACCAAATAATCTTTTGTGTTTAAATGGTTGTATTTTATTCTGTTGTTTTTTTCCTTTTATTTTATTAATTTTGACTGGTTACAGTACTACAAAACTGTGGTTGGTTTGTAAATCTTCACACTGTTACCTTTATCAACTTGCAGCCAGAAACAATATTTGATTGTATTTAAACCACATAAAAGACATTCTAACAAGTTATCTATTTGTGTCTTAGTTCATTGTCACACAACTCTAGCTCAGTAGGATTTTTGTAAAAATTTGCTGCAGGTTTAAATGCTTTAAAATTGCACACCCCCAACTTTGTAACCATGACAACTGTTTCCTTTCACGCTTGGCACCAGTCTCATGAGTGTTAATGTAAGTTCAGAACAGTGGAGACCCCCCCTGGACTCCTCCGCTACCTTTATAATGCAGGTTATATTTGAAGTTATCAGCTTGTCAACACATTCAGAGTACTTGCAAGCAGATTTTCCTTCTTTGTTCTAAAAGACAAATCATGTTATCATACAGCAATTGGTAATGATTTTCGCACCATACAAATCATATCCTTTTATTCACTGGCTTCTGATGAGAAAAAGCTGCAAAAATTACCAGAAGGTGGCAGAAAAGCACCAAATGAAAAGTATTTAACCATTTGGCAGATGTTATTTCTTGAAAAGGTAAGCATAGTTTTAGCCTATTGGTCCTAGATGGTTATTTCTCAGAGCTTGGTTTCTTATCTTGCTATATTTGTATAAAATTGTGTTTTAAAACATTATCAAAGGTGTAGTCAAGGATGGAGAAGATCACAGGCTTCAAGCAAAAGGAGGACATCTATCTCAGATAGATGGAAGTGAGTAAATGAGCTGAACACATTTTTCAATAGGTTCAGTTCAGCAACAAGCTCATCATCCTCCTCTCTTCCCCCCAGCCAAGCAGACATCCCAAACTCCTCTGACCCACAGGTTCCCTGTCAAAACTCACATGTTTTATCCTCCATCTCAGTCATGGTCTCCTCTGCTTCTACAAGTTGGCCATCAACCAAATCAGAAAATGCTGCTGCTCCCTTTGCCTCCTCCTACCAGGTGTCTGTATCTAGAAGTCAGGTTAATCTGTAGCTGGAGAGAGGCTGCAGGTCCAGGTAGCTTTAGCACATATAGTCCTATTGTCCTGTACAGAGCAGCTCTGTGGGATTCTGCAGCACCTCTTCAACCTTCACTTGATTCTCGAGAAGGTTCTGTTTTCGTGGAAGACATCCCGCCTGGTTCTGGTATAATTGAAAACTGACTCATCAGTTACCAATGACTAAACCTCTATTGACCACATCATGAAGGGCTTAAAGAGACAGGGACATGAAAAGGCTCAACAACTTGATAAAGAATGTTCTGTTCTGGGGAAAGCTGAGTAACCACTGGAAATGATGGCGCAAAGAAGGATTTTACATAAAATCAGAAAAATTATGGATAACAAAGAGCTTCCTCGTCATTAGGGCGTCACAGAAAAACAGTGTCTTCAGTCGGAGGCTTCTTCAGATTTGCAGCAATATAGACTGCTACAGGTGCCACAACTCTTTGGACAACATGAGTTACAACACCATTTGTCTTCCGTTTGGGATCAAGAACATATTTTTAAATGGTCTTTTCCTAACCTTCAAGTGGAAAATCATCACATCAAAGTGATGTTCTGCAGAGCATCACTTAGATGTGACGATTAGACTTGAAAACATCCCTGTGTGTGTAATTAGTTTCTGAAATAAATAACCTTTTCACTAATCCAATTTATTAAATATGAGTTTGCCAACATTGCAATAAAAAGTCTCAAGCAGGAACTTTCATGGTAAGATTTTTTTTTGTTCTATGTTGAAAACAAAAACGAAACAAAGCGAAGCGGCTGGTTAGTCATATTCTTTGTTTCAGCTCAGCAGAACTAAAAAAGTAATCTGAGCAGAAATATTTTGGTTTTTACTTTAAAACCAGTTTGTTTCACACAAATTGTATGTTTTCTATTGACTGCACCCATGCTGATGGTTTGTTATGATGCTGGATTTTGATATCTGAATTAGAATGTGTATTTTCTATTTAGCATTTTGTTTACCGGGAATCACTTAAGTAAGTTATATTTATGTTTTTTGTAAATATACATTTTTATACAGAGGTCTACAATTTATTTATTTTTTAGCTTTATTTATGCAGGTAAATCACATTAAGACATGGGGATCCCCCGTTTCACTTTCACAATATGCTAAAACAGAGTACAATGTATAAAATAACTCACCTAAAAATATAATAAAAAGAAATAGCAGTAAAAGTCTAGAAATAGTCTTTGGTTCTCTGGCCCTTAAAATATATTTAAAAGCCTTCAGTTCAATTAGGCAGCACTGCTTCAGGTTCAGCCGAGGTTTCCTGTAAGTGCACTTCTTCACACTTTAATGAAAGAATATATGATCGCAGGTTGTAGTAAAGGAAGAAGATATCGGGGAAAAAATTCACCTTCAAGAAAGTTCACTGTTCTTTGGCTGCAGTAGATGTTATGTTTCCCCCCACAAGAAAAAAATCAATAAAACCATTGTAAGTAATCTTGATTTCAGCATTGACCAAAATACTCAGGGTTATAGTTGTTTGTTTTTTTTTGCTTTTTTTTTCATAATCAGGCAGCACTAATGATACCTTTACTACCTGGTTGATGACAGCTGGGCTTGACCAGCTTATTGAGTTTATCAGGTCAAAACTCAACAGTCTACCTGCACCTCCAGGACACACTTTGAATGGTGCTGATGAAAAATGTACGAACAGTGGAAAAGTGTTTTGGAATGGGACTACAGAAAGCCATCGATAGACCTTTTCACTCAGTGGTTAAACACTACAGTATCGACTTCCTTTATGACTACCTGCTGATCCCCTTTGCTAATTCACCCAGATCAAACCGAGCTGGGTCAGTCCTGCGCTCGGAAAAAGAAGTCAGTAGCACAAAATCAGCAGAGTTAACAGAATGGTTTCTTGGAACATACTGTTGCATGTGCCACCTCCCACTTTGCACATAAGCAAAGCTGCCTCCCTAACTACTTCTGTTACAGGCTCAGAGGCATGTGGGCGGTGGATCAACTTTAACCTCCCATCCGCCTCTGTGAACACTATGTTGATGCGCAACAAAGGTGTAACGGGACTGGGTCGAAAGCGTTGCACGAAAAAAGGAAACCTGCATTTAATGGAAAAGACCTACAATAAAAGGGGAGCTGACTTAAGGTGTCACACACGCTACCCAGCCTTGACGCTCCTCTTCCTTTTTTTTTCTGGAGATTGAAGAAAATTCTCAACATTTGAGTAGAAAATATGAACCGTTTGATTAGCAACTGGGTTTTATCAGTAGATTCCACAAATCCCGAAACAAAATAATGCGACGGAGGGCCATTTTACTGCTTGTCTGGCATCTGAAGAAAATTATAGCTGCTTCTTTTCAAATATCTCCCTCCTGGACTTCAAAATACTTGCAAATAAGGACTAGAGTAGCATTATTCCCTTTTTAGTTTTTGTGAAAGAAAAACTCCTTTGTTCTTTTGATT
The DNA here is from genome assembly GCA_903067075.1 of Micropoecilia bifurca. Taxonomy (NCBI): domain Eukaryota; kingdom Metazoa; phylum Chordata; class Actinopteri; order Cyprinodontiformes; family Poeciliidae; genus Micropoecilia; species Micropoecilia bifurca. The sequence continues at coordinate 40,509 of CAEGAF010125550.1, forward strand.
GGCATTTTAACCAGTCCCAGTTAAAGAACCACTGGTCCAGTTGTCTAGACTTCAGAAAAGTGGTGAAAATACCCTTTTTAGATTTCTGAATATGCATGCATTCAGTTGTCAGGACAAAAACTAAAATACTGATGAATAAAATGTCAAAACTGTAAGTAGCAAATCAATGCTAAAATGTAATTTAAATAAAAATAAAATCCTCTACAACATAATTTTTTATTCTTAGCAAAGGAGAACAAGGGAAACAGTCTGTAAGGTCCAACATTTTTCCACTCTACTGGATTTTTTTCCCCACTTATCCAGGTTTGGAAAATGATCAAAACAGATTCCATACTTTTCAAGACAGGCTAGGAACGCTAAGAATGAGCAAACTACTCCAAGCTCACTTCTGCTTTAGCAGTTAGGATAAGCATGACCTGCAAAACTGAGAATCTACACTGACATCAAATATAAACTCAATCCCTCTCTCTCTCTCACTCACACACACACACACACACACACACACACACACACACACACACACACACACACACACACACACACACACACACACACGCATTCACGCAAACACTTCCAGCCCATTTAAGATGAGCTGAGCTCTTACTAATAGTTGCATCATTACCAAGGATTAATTAAAGTAAGCACAACATCCAGCCAAATCTTTTCTTGCACTTTAAGTCAGCACATAACTGTCTTCAAAAAATAGCCCTGTACCAAGCCACGAGACACTTGCACCCTGTTTCCCCAAATCAAATTCACTGCTTGGAGGGAGGTCACAGAGTCTCCTCCAGCACAGTCATAAATGGCTGCTTTATTATCAGATGTAGCGATTTATTACGGCGATACATGGGTTAACCTGAAGTGTGAAACGGAGAGGGAGGGAGGCTTGGAGACTGAGACTTGGAGCATATTTGAAGGCAGGTTGTGAAACAGGAGGGCTGCACAGTCTTTGATCAGAGAGCATAGGAGACAGCACCATGTCAACAGTTTACACACATCCATGTCAGCCGTCCCCTGTGGGCAAAGGATTAAAGCCACAGCATTTCTGATGGAGCAGAGCAGACAACGAAGTCGGTGCTGGGCCTGAAGGAGACGGAGGAGCTCTGCTGCACTCAAACAAACACGCATAAATATGAAAATACTGCTGAATTATGTAGCTTAACAAGTAGTTTAAATGAGACAATACATACAGCTGCTTTGGCCTGGGCTCTTACTTTGATATTGTTTTTTTGTTTTTTGGTAACCAGCAGACAAAACAAAATGGGAAAAAAAAGATTTCAAAAGAGCTACAGAAAAAAAACACTTTCTACACTGTATATTCCTGCAAAATCATTTTCCTTTTCCATCGCCCCGAGGGCTGTTAAATCATCTACACCACCATTAAGCCCCACTATTTGTTCCATAATATCACACGCAACAACAAGCCAAGAACCCCTGAGAGCCCTTGAAAAACAGCAGCCTAACAACAACCACAGGAGCATTTAACTTGCATTAGTCATTGGGGGACAGCATTAAAATATCAATCACTGGCGTTAGGATCAGATATGTGGCACATTTATGTCACCAGCAGGATTTTATTTGGTTTTCTCAAAAGCAGCTGATTTCTTACAGTTTCACTCAAATTACAGGTCAGTGTTCAAAAATTTGAAAATGACAGAAATGTGTATTTATTTCATCAATTTAATTCAAAAGTGAAAATCATTTCAAGATTACAAATACAGTCGCAAATTTCCGGTTACTTTTGATTTTGGCTTGGAACTAAAGGAACCCCAAAAGTCTTGTTCTCAAAAAGAATATTAAATAATTTTTTAAAAGTAACACTTTATTTTAAGGGGTGTGCATAAGACTGACATGACAATGTCATAAACGTGACATAATATCTGTCATGAACATAAAGAAGTCTTTATGAATGTTTATGACTATTGTCATGAAGTGTCATTCGGTAAATAATGACACTTTTAATGCAAAGTTGCTCTAAAAGTTGCATTAAAAGTCCATTAAAAATGTCAACTTTGCATTAAATTATCATAATTTACAAAATCATGCAAAGTTGGCACTTTTAATGGACTTCCAATGTAACTTCTAGAGCAACTTTGCATTAAAAGCATCATTTACCGAATGACACTTCATGACAACAGTCATAAACATTTATAAAGACTCCTTTATGTACATGACAGGTGTTATGTCATGTTCATGACAGCGTCATGTCAGTCTTACTCACACCCCTTCAAATAAAGTGTTAACAAAAAGGGAAAAAAAATTAAAACAACTACTGTGCAGTGTCTGTACTCAGCAGTCAGTTGTTTTATTTTTATTTTTTGCATGAAATACTGCAATGGTGCAGCCTAACAGGGAGGTGCTCATCCTGTGGCTCTGCTAAGGCCAGCTGTCAAATCTGTCTGGAAAATTAAATGCCTATGAAGTCAGACGAGGAAGGTCTGATGTGGACTAAAATAGGTGAACATGTAGACGTTGATCATGAAACAGAGTGGTTCATCACCAGCAGATGATACGGTTCCACAAATCATCACTGATAAAATTAAACGATGACTGGGTCTTATGTGTCTAATTCAAAACTGCGGTAAACAAATAATTGACCACCAACACTGTAAAATCAGTAGTCTTCACATGATTTTGTATCTTAAAAAAAATTCTTCTTATGTTATATTCCTATTTGCTGAGATACTGATTTTTTATTAGCTTTAACTCAAATCCAGTAAAAGTAACAGATGTAAATGCTTGAAATATTTCCTTATAAACATACTTTTGAGTTGAACTACAAAAATAAACTTTTTTCATGATATTCTAATTTGTAGATAAGCATTCCATAAGAGATGCACAAGCTTCGAGAACCCACTTACTGTGGTCAATTAATGCAAGTGTAGGATGGAGCAAGCCACCTTGCTGACCCGGTTATTGACGGAGAAAACGACGTCGGATCTGATAAGCAATCTATTCGCTTTTCAACAAAAAAGGGAGGACCTTCATATGCAGCACTGAAAAGCCTTCACGCAAGGAATCATCAGCTTATCTATTATGCCAACATGTCCACAGTCAAGGAATTTGGCTTAAAAGGATAAAGCTTTCAATATTCTATATGTTTGCGTTTATTGCCAGATCCCCTGATAACTTTGAAACCTCCTGTCTTTGCACCCTCAGTTGGATTTTTTTTTTTAAATGTGGACAAAACACAGTTTTATTTCAAGTACCACTATTTCAAATTAGAAATTAGACACTACTGTTATAAAGCAAACCGACACATTAAAAGGGGGTAAAAAGTGGGCCTGTGAAGAATCATATTTCAAATAACCACCACTGATCACGTTTATCCGTTGCAGCAGGGTGACGTATGCTGGGACTTACTTTAAATAAAGTGGAAAGCCGATGTTCATGTGAATGAAACAGCATGTGATAGTGTAATGATGTATTTTTAATAGAATTTCATTAAACTTGAGATATCCAGCCCACTGCTCTATGAAGCTCATATCAACAAGTGTGTGTATATGATGTACTTCTCCCTCCGCATTTGTTCATAGTCCTCGTACAAATGGGTTAGAAACCTTCAAATAAATTAGTGTTTTATTATAATATCATGATGTCATAATGAAAATTTTCTATAATTCTTTTTAAAGCGAGCTTTGCAACATGCCTGACCTCCATTACTATTCTTCCCACTGTGCACAGTAGTAAATTAAACTTCTCCACTCCGCTGGAGTTTTTTGTCACAGTTCCAGTTGTTTAATCTTTAATCATCGTAATAACTGGAGATATTGACACGTCTGGGTGCTCTACTGTCTGGGAACCTTTTTTTTATTAAGATCAACATATATTTAGGTTAAATTAAATGACATCTTGTCCTGTTTTGTCTATGTTGGAGAGTAGATCAGGTAAATGTCAGGCAAAGAGGAAGTAGACCTCACAAGCACTTAAAAAAAAGTACATGTTGGAATTGGGTACAGTGCAATAATTTAATAGGATTTGGATTTAACAGCCTCAGCATAAGTAGAGAATAGATTATTTTACCAACTGAATAGATGTACTCAAAGTTAATGCAGAATTATTCTAAATATGTATGTGTAAGTGATGGTGTACTAAAAAAGGCAAGTTTTTCTGCAGTTTCTGACTCAGAAAGATCAACACACACATCGTATTAAATGACATGCCATCTTGTCTCATCTACACCCAGATTACCTATTTATTGTTTCTACACACAAAACACAAAGTATAAGTACAAAATGCTACATTTTGACATGTGTTATTATTTATTGCCCATTGTGGCAAGCAATTTCATTTTAAATAACATTTTTGTAACTTTTCATTTACTAAACAGATTATAAGAAGTCAAATTAATAGTTAGATTTTTTTGCCAATTTTTTTCAGTTTAATACGCTACGCAAAAATCATTTTAAGAATCTTCCTTTAAAAGGTTTTACGTGTTAATCAAGTTTGATTAAAAAGAACAAAGTCATCCTTTCGAAGAGTCTGTGGCCGCTATTGTTTGTCCCTTTTAGCTTTGAATTCGAAAAGATGCAAATAATTCCCTTGTTGTGCGACAGCTCTGGTGTTACATTATGTTCCCCAAAATCCATTATCATTTAAAAGAAGATCAGTGCATTATGGGAAATTACATAAGCTCACTTCCATTATATACTGAGGCACTCTCACTAGTTCTGAAAAATAAAACAATAGTTTATGAAAAAAACAAAACAAAACTGACAACATCTCAAAGAGCATTCATTTTATTTAATAACATGTTTTCCCATTATCTCCACATCTCTAATGAAGTCAGCATGATTAATTGTGTGTTTATGCGAAGCAGATACTTCCAGGCACATCAGTGTTGTCACAGTTTTGACATTCCGCCTCAGCATTGTCCTGCTTTACATTCAGGCTACATACGGCCATTTTGACAGCAGTTGCTGCTGGAGAGGGCAGCACAGCCCACATCCGTCACCCGTCTCTGTTTTCTCAACTCGTCCCTATAATTAAGTGCGGGAGAGAATGCATTTCATTAAACTTACTAATTAGACAAACTACGGTCTAAACAGCATTTACATTATTCCGTCTGAAATCATGCAAAGCAGAAGTTTTGCAGGCATCACGAGTGCGTGAAGGGAGGAGTTATGATCTAAAATTGCTATGTATGAGGAGGGAGGAAGAAAAAAAAAAGGTGCATACGGCCAGAGACAGCTGCTGTCTAGGACAAACTCATCTCCGATGCAGAGTGTCAACTGTGAAATATAAGGACATCTGCTCTGTTTGCTGTTAAACTCATATCTTTATGACAAGTACACCTAAATTTCAAATGTGCTCTTTTTAATGCCAAATATTTCAGTCTATCTGCAGTGCATCAAGATTGCAAGCCAAAGTGGAAAAAATGGAAGGAATAAAAATCGATGCCTCTTTTAGGCAGAAAAGCTCTGGAAGGAAAATAAATAAATAAATAAAATAAGTGGAGCTTGATCTTGTAAGCACACGCGTTTCTCGTTCCTCAGCAAGTGGGAAATGTTGCAAGATATCCCCCGGAAGTGTTCGAGTCACACCAAGGACCTCGGGAACATGAGAAATGCCAAGATCAGCCAGAGATACGGCACAGAGGGAGCCGGGCCTCGCGGCGAAAACATCAAACTATGAAATAATAACACAACAACTCAAATCCCAATGCAGATATTTAGACCGGCACAGCTAAACGCAAATGAGCAGTTTCAGCAAAGAGGCATCCATCGGCATCCCAGGGCCAGAGAAATGGAGCCGTGTTACAGTAAAATTAAGCCAATTAACTTAGTGTTAAAAATCATTTTCCTCGACTGATAAAAGAAAGAAAAATCCTTCACATCTTCTCGTTTTTTTTTGTAAGCATGAACATATCTGCGTGCATGTTCTCACACCTGTCAAGGCTTTTTGTTCATCGTGGTAATTGACAGGAAGTGCTACTGGATGTTTGTCAGGGCATCAGAAGGTGCCAACAGCCTCAAATACTAATTCATATTGAGATGTAGAGACAAGGAGACACAGTGAAGAGGCAGAAAGTCAAAGCTAACTTTTCAATATATCCGTAAACGAAGCAAGACATACACGATTGTTGAGCACTGTGTGCACTGCTGCCTTGAATTTTCTCCCGGACAAAAACAAAAAAAAAACATTTTTGTTTGTGTTTCATTATCGAACTTGAACAACAAAGCAGTAGAATAAGAGGAAGGGCAAAGGAGGCACAGTTGACATTCTCATTATGCCACACTTGCTCTGCAGTCTTTTGTCTAAACTTATCTGGTGAAAAACTCGATAAGGCCATCTCATTATAATCAAATCCGAACGTGTCAGCAGCCCTCAACGTGCCCAGAGGTCAGATGTCTGCGTTCACATGGAGTTTTTTTCTGCTTTCAGAAGAGGGTACAGTGCTATGGTAAAGCATTTGCTTCCTTACAGATCTTTTTTTTTCTTTTTACTCCACCTAAATGTCTCAGATGATTCAAATAAAATGGTACATTAGACAATGTTAACCTGAAGAAATACAAAAGGCAGTCTCAAATTCATGGCCCTATTTATTAAGGGGAATGAAAGTTTTTGAAACAAACTTCGACTGTGCAAAAGACAAATAACCCTTGTAACCAAGTCATGACTAAACTGATAAAAACTGTTTCGTAATTACAAACCAGCCCCAAGTCTGATTATTGCAAGAATAAAAGCATAACATACAGACACCAAAAATGGTGGTGATGGTGTGATTTGTTTGCTGCTTCAGCATACAGATGACTGATGGATCAATGAATACTGCTCTCTTCCAGAAAACCTTGAAGGATTATGGCCGATCAGTTTGTGATCTTCAGCTTGTGAGTAATGGGTTATACACAACAGAATGATGATTTTGCAGTATACAAGAAAATGCACTTCTTAATGGCTCCATTAACAGAAAAAAAATATGCAATTGCTCTTGTCAAAGTTAAATTAGGTACAATTTACCGACTCTGGCGTGACCCTGTACAGGTCATGCTAATTCAAGAAAAAAATCTCCAATGCAGCTGACTTGAAACAATTCTGTAAAAAGAGTGGGCCAAAATCATGTGAAAGATTGTCAGTTGTGACAAATGCTTGATAGCAGTTATTGCCGTCAGGAGTGATACAACCAGTCATTAGGTCTAACGAACCAGCACCTTCTTGCCTAGGGCCAGGTTGGTTTAAACAACTAACAAATTAAATTGTTCTCAGAAAACTGCACTTTGCATTTACCCGAGCTATTTCTCATATTAAAATTAGTTTGACTGTCTGAAACAATCAAGAGTGACAAAAAAACAAAATACTGATGTAGGTGCTAAAATAACACACAAGCAGTGGAGTTAGAAGGCCTTGAGTGGAGCGACGTGTCATGTGTGTTGCACTCTTCCTAAACCTTTTACCACAAGGGATAAGTGAAACGCACAGTACATCATGTGTCAGACTTTGATGGAGAATGTGGGCGAAAAGGTCTAGATGAAAGTCTCAAGTGTATTCCGTCTTCCTTAAATACAAAGAAGAAAGAAAATGGAAAAAAAATACGCACATCCTGCCATTTATTCCCGGTTTATAAAGGATCCTGGTAAAGAACAATCGCTCCATTGTCTGACCAACTTCTGAATTAAAACTGCATGACTTCCTGCTGAGAAGTAAATGTTTAACATAGCCAATTACAGACAGGCTGGATCTACAGCCGATAGCTACTCTTGAGAAAAGATGAAATTATACAGTAAATCTTAACCATGTCAATCGGCCAGCAAGTGTGCTTGCAGGCTGATGCTCGTACAGTGAATTAAATGCATTAGAAAGCTGGACTGGTTACTGATTGAGTGCATCAGGAGCCCTGATGAAAACCATTAACAAAATTACACAAAAAAATCAGGCTTGTGATCTCCACTCGACCAGATCAGGCTTGTACTTCTCACAGTCTACAATAAACAACTCTCAAATCTGCGTCAAGGCGCGAGACTGGCAGGACTGTACACAGCAGCCCGGACAGAGTCAGGAAATTTTACTGACTAAAGTGAGTTTTCAATTTTCAATATGTTTCTATTGGATCACTTAAGTGCCAAGAGCTTATGAGGTCATTCTTCAAAAGCATAGTGTGCAGTCCTGCATGAATTGTCTAGTTATTGATTCTGAAATATATTCAGCAGCCTCTGGTGGATACATTACACTCCTAACACATTAGTAGGGGCTCATGAGTGGAGATGGTTGATTACTGGCAATGTAAATGGGTCCATCTAGGAGCAAGACACTGATACTAGCAGGTCAGCTGAGCGCTCGCAGCACAGCGCGGCCACCCAGCCTGAAAATTTATGACAGCGGAGCTACTGTAACATGATTTAGAAATAAGCATCAGCAAAACAGTAAAGCATAATTGTCAGACTGTGAAATACGACTGTAGTGGGGCTGAAAATTCACTGAAACGTTTCGGTTCAAATTAAATACCAGTAGAAATATGCCTCGGTGAAAAACGTGTGTCTGGTTCTGATGAAAAATACCTAACCTTTAGGTCACTGTTAGCAATAAATAAAAAAAAACACTGCAACGAGGCCTTTGCATGCATCACTTCCAAACAGACTCGTCATGCCAGCCCAGGGCCATACAAGCAGTAAAAACCTCCTCCCTTCCTCTTTAAATGCTCTTTGATGTCAGACTCTAATCAATACTTGAAGGCTGGATTTAGAAACGACAGATAAAACCATGATGAGTACTGCACCTGATACTTTTCCTGCATCCTCTTTTGTAATCTCACTAGTGTTTAACATCAACTATAAACAGGACGGAAAAGGGTTTGAGACAGGACAGAGAAGGTGAAATTTATTATATTTTAAGCTGGAAAACTAAGAATTTGTCAAATTGTGAAACATATATAAGTCAGAATCAGCTTTCCCCATCAATTTTCAAAGGATTGAAAAATGCATTTTTCTGGTCAAAGAACAAACCTTACACCATGATGACATGATATCTGTAAAAGGGTTGCTTTGATGCCTGCCATTCTCTGTGATTGTAGACAGAAAATAGATATTTTTCCTGACTACAAACACCTAACCTTAGGAATATGTCAAATGAATGCAGAGTCTTTTACTGTCAACACAAAAACGGATGGAGTGAGCACTTTTGCTATAAAGATAATCAATGCAGGAAACAAGGGTGATATCCAAAGACGTAAACAAATGACGATTCTAGATTTGTCCTCGCAAACCAAAAACCACTCTCTCTCTCTCTCTCTGTTGGAAACACTTTCTGCCCCAGGTTTGAACCACAAAACTGACCACAAGTGTTTTTTTGTGAGCATAAAGTTTATTGTGCAAGAAATACTTGATGGCATTTCTACTTTTGTGTGCTCTGTTAATACAAAATATCTGGATATACTTGAAGAGCTCATAAAATCAAAAACAGCTCTCTCTAAAAAGGTTCTCCTACATGTTTATCCTTAGGAAATTGTAGCAGAATTGCTTCTTTCTCCTACTATCTTAGCCAAATGAAAAAAATTAAAAGGCTTTACTTGCAAATTGTATGCAAACAACATATTTGACTGTTGGGGTGACCCTTTATTTTGATATCCTATCATCATGCAACCCCAACTAGATAAAGGTCCTTTCAGGAAACATTGTACGATCTGCCATAATAACACATTTTTTTCTGCTACATTTAAACTTAAAGGTGAGAAAATAAAATCTGTGCTCTTCACACAGAAAGTTGACATTGTCATAGGCGACTGTCCCAGCATGAACTGAGCATCAGCACCCTATAGAGTCTGTACAGCTTATGCCATGTCTACTTTCACCTTGAAAAATGGAATAATTTCATCTCCCTCTGCAACAGTGTAAACCTGATCTGAACAAGGTATTTTCAAATACAGAACCACCAATAAAAGTAGTTTAGGTGATTTATTAACGGTTGTTTATAGTTTTCATGATATAAATTATAAAAATTCCTGTCTTTCACTATAAAGATCTCATTTTCCTGTAGCTAATTAGCGCCCACTGTTTTGTTTCTAACTGTAAACATCTGGTAACTATTGTCACATTTTTGTCAAGTAAAAGAAAAGGACTCTAGTGACCGGTCAATGCTTGCATAAATTTGTGTTTATATCACTGAGGAATATAAAGTTTCAAACGTATACAAAATTGTTCTAATTAATTTGGGACAAATAATGATGGAAAAAGAAAATAATGTGGCAACCTCTAACGAGGTGCCCACTAATTAACCAAAGGGGATTACAAAATTATTACAGTAAAAACAATTTCTGCAACGCATCACTCACAACAAAAGGAGACACCTGCTCAGATCACAACTCCTTGACATTCGCTCTCTTTCGGTCGTGTTCTTCGACGCACACAGAGCAGCTAGGTTGTTTTCCGATAAACCATGGAGAGACACGCATACGTGTTTCACATCAAACACACAGAGGCCACTCTGGCACTGATCTCGTCATCTCCATGTAGTTAAATTTGCAGAAAAACAAATTCCAGCCTCCTAAATGTACGAACCGGCACACACAGGAGCAAACAAAGAGTGAAAAGCAACATTCAATTGAGGGCCACTTGGCTCCAACTCAAGGCAGTGATTCAAATCAAATACCACACCACAGCTGTGTGGTGAAGCCACCGTCCAACCTAGGCTTATAGCTGCCAATCTTTCAGACTTAACAAAGATGGCCATGGAAAAAAAAATCATGTGATTCAGGTTCAAAGGGAAAAAAAAACAATGTTTAATGTGCCAGCTGTTGTAACATTTCTAAACCTGAAGTAACACACTGTGTCCAGAGCAACAAAAAGCAAAACATAACTTTTAGTTTAAACTGAAAAGCAATCTTGTCAAACTATTTAACAATGGAGGTCTTCAACACATTGTTTATAAAATAAAAATAAATATTGAATAAACTGTTTATGTATGCAGATACTCGAGAAAGTCTGTTTACCACTTGAAATCCACTTTTATTGATTCTTATCTTGATGCATTTCAAAAGATGCTTGAGGGTGTAAATACAAAGAAATAAATGACATTTTAGAAAACACTAAAATGTTATTTATTTTAGTGGATGACCCTGTTTGTACATTCAACAGGGTCATTCTGTTGCATTTACAAACTATGAGTGCCATGTTGATTAACCATTATTTTGAATAGAGCATGCACATTGGGATGAGGATTGTAAAATATACATCCAGCTTTGCATACGAACATAAGTTACTTTTACCGTGACAACCTCTAAGTTGTTCCTTTTTCTATGCTTTCTGTATTATACTTCCTATGCTTTCTGTACTTACAAGTTCGTTTCTATACTTACTGATTGACTAACCATCTAAGTAAGTCTAGAAATACCATCACATGGTCAAATAACTATTAGGTTAAAATTGCACCATATTTTGTGACTATATCTTCGATGCAGTGTGTGCAATATTCATATCGCAAAGGACTGTTTGGAGTACAATAATCGTCCGCTAATATATTCTGACTGTTAATGAACTTACATTCTACATGCTAGTGTAATGTTTAGCCAGGATAGTCTCACGGCAGCAGATGTTTACATTGGATACAATGCAGAAGGTCACAGAGTGTCGGAAGCACAGATGGGAACAAGAGAAAAGAAGAAAACAGACATATACTGAAATTTTACAAACAGACTAAAATAAACATTTAGAATAAATACTATCTGAAATTAGCAGCTTTCAACTAAACTTTACTATTAAAGAGACTATTATGCTTTTTTTGCAATATTGCTCCTTGCTGAATAAAACAAGCTGATATTATGTGGTTAGCTTTGTCCTTATGCTTCTCCTAGCTTGCCATTTGTCCTCTTAAAACTTTATAGAAGTTTATAACTCATATAAATAAAAAGAACTCTTTAGTTTTCACATGTCGGTATTTTATTTATAATTGCGTATGTAATAGCTTCCTTTAAGCCAGTTGACCAGCAGTCCACAGAGCCTGGTAGTGTTGTGCTATGCCATAGTCCATAACTGTACAATTGTTTTCGTATAGCTTCCAACTAAAAATGCCTTAAACCCTTAAGAATGAGATGACAGAAATATGTATGGTTTTAAAACTGAAACTATTTAAAATATTGGTTTATCTTGATATAATCTATTAATCTCTAGTGAAGGGCATACAAAGATGATAGGTGCCTACTCGACTTTTACCTTTGCAGTGACAAAAACACACAACAAAAACAACAGTGTGTTGAGGCTCATTCAAAGCCTTTTAACTTTTAATGTGTGAGCTGCACAGATCATTGCTTAGAGAGGCCAGGAAATTGGTGCAGACGAGTGGCTGCCGTCTCCGTTTTCTTGACCCTTACTGATGGGCATGCGGAGCAATGATTGTTGGAATCCCTGAGTGATTAGTGGTTACCTTGGGATAGATCTGTTCTGCCGGGGAAAACACATGTGCTGTAGGTGTAGGCCGGCTTTGACAATAACATATGGCAGCTGCCTCCTTACTTATAGTTAACACCAGCATTTGACAGAGAAGCACACAAGGAGGAATTTGTAGGACAGCATGGCAGGAATTATGCAGGGATCAAGTGGAAGGTGTTTTGTTTGGAAGTGTTCAATAAATTCAGCTGTTGACTCGTTCGTCGTAAAACTTCACTGACTGATAAATGCGAGGGTCCTCTTTGTTGGGAAGCATAAAACAATATGTTTCTGAAATATGGAAATGTCAAATGGAAAGGCCATGGTATTCAAATCTCAAGTTAATTAGGGTTCCACTATGAGGAAGGTTTGGATGTTTGTGTTGAAGAACAGAAACATTTGCATTCCCTAAAGGGGAGCATGTCAACAGGATCGATAGGGTAGAGTGTGAACTCCTGTTCTCGCTCCCAAAACAAAAAAAAAGCAAAAAGCATTGAACTCAGCAGATCCTCTTCGCTGGAATCTTCTGAAATTAGCCACCACCAAAATTTAATCACCTGCTTCCTCTGTCATTTTCACACACAAAAAAATTGTTCAAGATTAAATGATAGTATTTGATCATTCCAAAAATGTACCTAACCACTTGATAGATGCCTAGAATTAGCTGAGATACGGTACAGCTTTTAAGTAACGTAGTTAAACACCAATTATCCTTTTCCTTTCATTGATATTTTTAGTGCTTTCTCTCCGTGTGAGGTAGCCGAAGTGTGAGAGAAACAAACAGAACATCAATCTCACTTGGAACCCAGTGCCTCAGGACTGATCTCAAAGAGTGCTAAGGAGGAGGAATAAAAACATTTGACAAGGATTTCATGAAATCAGGACAATAGAAAGGACACAAGAATGTAAGTCCTTAACTACAACTACATTGAAGTGATGAGGATGTTTTTCTTCAAGATTATTTTCATACTTACAAATACCCTAAAAATAAGGTATTCAATGGTGAACAAGGTATTACGTTATATGTAAGTACTGAATGGGTCATAAATAGTGGTTTTATATACCATAGGTTGGTGCTTTGCAACAAGACCATCAGACGTACTGGAATAAATAATAATAGTATATAATTCCTAACAATGCTCCTACCTCTCATTGGTTGTTTCTGGCAGAAGGCAGAGGATCTTGAATTTTTTTCCCCACAAATTATCTGCATCACGCTATGAATAATTAAAGTTTTAACAAATATATAAAATAATATATTTTTCATAAATGTTACATAATGCAGCTTCAAGCAGGGCATAAAAAGTTACAGTTTCAATAATAAGTTAACACAATGTTATACCAGTGATAATCAGCATATTTAATTATTTTTTTACGGCACTAGAAACAGTTTTTACTTAAATAAAAACAATTATAATTTTCTTTTTACCTCAGGATATCATACATTAAGGACCTCATACCAGTTCTTTCCTACTCTGGACCATTAGAATGGTCAGCAGAGTGGATTATTTTATAAAATAAAAAATAAAAAAAAGACTGCAGCGATCCCATTTGAACTCCAAATAACCAATTTTAATACTAATAAGAAAGGTATACCAGGAATTTACAGAGATACAATTCTGTTTCTATACTTGTTAAATTTGTGCAAACATTAAAACCTAAATAATAAAATAAACACCTGGATTTTCATTCAGGCAGCTCATTTTGCATTCAGCACAGCTCTAGCAGCTTGATAAAACATGTGTTGCCTAATCCCATATATTTAAATGATTTCAGCCATAGTTTATGACGGGCAAAATGAGCTTTGTCGAGGAGATTGAATTCGTCTTTCCTCACATCAGAAAAAGGCAATCTTAACTGACGTCAACAACAAAGACTCGAGCACAAAGAAAACACACATGGTGCGTTGACCCACAATAACACAATAAAGGAAAAAGAAGCCTGAAGCTTCCATTGTCTTCGCTCTCTACAGGGCAGCAGTGACTGACAGTTCAGCTGTAAGTAAAGCTGACACAGTATCACATCGTGGCAAGATTGTTAAGGGGAGAGCGGACATAGCAACTGAAGGACAAAGGACATTTATTGATATGGCCAAGTCCTCCAGTGTAGGAGATGTCCTTTAGTGAAAGTGTCTTGTTGCCTGGATATTAATCACCATTGTCACGTAGCACAGGAAATAAGTACACTAGCTTCCCCAATGGCAATTTTCTTCCCTTGTTTCAAACCCACCTGGTCAAATCCAGTTAGTCTGTGTGTGTGTTTTGGGCTTAATGTCTCAGAGACAGATGAAATCTGTCTTGATCTGGAGTGAAGTGGCTGTGAGTCATCCTGAATGATTAAAATGCTACTGTGACCAGCTTCTGAGTGTCTTGGCTGAAAGACTAAGTGAACTCAACCGTACACATCACGTAATGAAGTGATGACTGATCGCCTCCATTAACATAAGTTAGGCAAATAAACAGCTTAATCACAGCTAACGTCAGCTTACTGAGATTATCTCAGAAAATAAACTGAGTTCTAACAATTTCAATCTCACATCGGCTGGAATATTCCACTTTTTTAAGAAAAAAAAGAAACAATTTCCGTATTTCCAGGCAGGGCGATCACACTGCCTGTGTCAGTAAGGGAGCTAATGTTCAGCAGGCACATGACGTTCTACTTCACTCCGGGCTCTGCTCGCCATCTTGCAATGTATTTATACTACTAGATCTGCCTTTGCCTGACTGCTTTCTCTGAAGCAGAAATTTTAACAGTGAATAATATGTAAATACACATCGACAAAATGAAATGAATGTTTAATGACAATTTTTCATTTGTTATTAATTTTTTCCACACAAATATGAAGAGGATGAGAGCAAATGCCGCAGTTGTTCCCTCAGATATTGGCAGCTGTAGTAATTAAAGCAAGTAAAACACAGTCCCAGAGTACTCCTGGCTAGATTGATTAGATATGAGCTGGGAATCTGTGTCTCCTATAAGCCTGTAAAAACAAAAAGAAAACCCTAAAGCAACTGCCAACATCTTTGGGAACATGGCTGCTACAGAACAGACTGCTTGAGGGTGCTCCATTTCTGAAAGTTATGAAAATCCCAAAAGAGACATGACAAAGCCGTGGCACAACTGGAAATCGATGTAGCCGGTGGACACATAAGCCAGAGAACTGTTCTCACATATTTGTTCCTCAGGCTTTCATGAAGAAAAGAAACACATGTGCAAAAGTAAAAAAGAAAACTAAGCAAGTTGGGGATCTTAGATCTCTTAGATCTTAGATTGGGGATCTGAAAAATGGTAGCGTAATTGTAACAAAGAAAGGAGACGACAATAAATTCATATCCAATAACTTTTACTACATATACTAGCATACCCAATTGATGCCAGTCAAAGAAGAAGTATATGGAATTTAGTGACATCTACCTGTGTAGTCATAAACTGCAGCAAACTGAGAGTTGGTGTCATTAAATGTAGTTAGTGCTTTACTCATATTTAGAATCATTGGTCATCTCACAGTGCTAATGTAATGATAATCTGATTGAAAAAGCCCCCAATGAGTAATTTGGTTGCTTCTTATGTGCATTGGATGCTAAAAATCACAGAATATTAAATAGCTTTTGTTTTTAGAATGATGAAACCTAACAGTGGTGTGTGTCCCGCAGGCCATGATAAACTCACTATTATGATATACAGCAAACGTCAATGATTTGTAAATAAATTCTAACCCAGGGGTACTCAAGAGTGGGGCTGCTGTGATATTATTGCTTCCAACACGCTCTGTAAGCTTTAGCATAATCTCTGAGATGTGGTCATCTTGGCAGCGAGACTCTGTCCGACAAGCTAAATATCTTATTGGCATGCAAAGTGTGTACTCATGACAACTTGAAATACCAACCAACAAATGCTGCGTTCCAAACTGTCCCATGCAATATTGTTAATGCACACACAGATATTGCAATGATGATTTATAGTGCAGCTTTTACTTAGGAGTCCAAAAATGGTCTGTTTCTCGCATAAGCCTCTATTGTTGCGCACACACACAAGGGTACACCAATAGGGGCTATAGTGCTTAACAAATCTGTGCTGGGTTTGATACCCGAGCCCGAGCCATTTACTATATGTCATCTCTATGCCCTTCTTCATGCAAAGATACTAATAAACAAAGGCCACTAGTGTCACAAAATCTTCTTAAAAATGAGAATGAAAAAACAACAGGAACAAAACAAACAGTGTGGCATTCTGTAGACTACTAATCGTCAGCTTGGAAAATCTAATGTCCCTAATGTGGCCCTAATGCAAAAATGTGGTTTCATGGTTTTTCCATCAAACCAGTAGCAGTCCTATACAGCTGCAAACACTGTTTGTTAAACCACCTAAGATTCAAAATGGTATTAATAAATTAAGCTGGTAGATTTAGGGCAAATGTTTGCACTGATGCTTATGTAAATATCATGATTTATGTAGTTATACTGTTTTCAAATGGATTTGATCTGCTGCTGAGATTCAGATAAAACATTTACTTAGAGTCATATTTTTAGTGACATAATGAGCTGCTATTTCTGCAAGTAAAAATGGATTGTGTCTTGAGTGGTCGGTAACTACAGTTTAGTGCAGTGGTTCTTAACCTGGGTTCGATCAAACCCCAGGGGTTTGATGAGTCGGTCTCAGGGGTTCGGTGGAGCCTCTGCCGTGGAGGTAAAGACACACTTGTGCAAAGTCGTGATGACGCCCCGCTTTGCCATCACTTGCTACAGAGGATCACGTTACATTGCTTAGGCAATCAGAGCTGCAGAGGAGTATTGATTAAAGGAGCTCCACTCTCAGAATGGATTTGAACCTGTGTCTTTATTTACTTCAGCAAAGCTCACCAAATTCTGTAGTCTAAATCTGCTCCTTAGTCGCATCTTTTCGGGGTTGGTACTGCCTCTAGTGGCATGGGGGTGGTAACACAACTAATATAATTACATTACTAAATCAGAACACTGCAAAGTCTTTATTATTAATTTTTCATTCTCTTAAGAATGTAGAGCTAATTAAATGATCTAAAGAAGACCTTAAAGTGGTTCCAGTTTTTCTCGATGGCCAACTGTGGCAAATTGTAAATACCTTTGGACGTTCCGGACAGTCAGCTCAACTTTGCTGAAAACACTGACTATATTTTGAAGAACTGTTCCCAGACTCTACCTTTTAAGAAGACTTAGTGATCTTGAGGGCAACCCAACGTTGGGTTACCCTCAAGATCACCAAGTCTTGAATTTGGGGGCGGGGGGAATCATATTTTAATTATCACTACAGAAGGGTTCAGTGAATGTGCATATGAAACTGGTGGGTTTGGTACCTCAAAAAAGGTTAAGAACCACTGGTTTAGTGTTTATCATATTAAAAACTATTTAGCAACAACTCAATTTAGAACCACTGATCATTACCTATTACAGAAATTGCATGTCTATGTAAAAGGTATCCAAAATTGCACTCACCATAATCTGTTTGCTAAAGATATGTTGCTAAAAAAACACACACATGTGAAACAAAAGGTTGCTGCTTGCACATTGATTGATTCATACAGCACTTAATCTCAATCCACTAAAGAGACTGAAGTATTTTTCAGTAAAAATTCCAACGCAAGAAAACTGTAAGTAGAAATGCATAGAAAACTAATAGAAAAAGAACGACAGGCGCGATGCCACCATGCAACATGGTTTTATTAGTTTGCCTGAAAAAGTAAGTCTTGAGCTTAGACTCAAAGATGCCCTAGTCAGAGAAATACAATGTTGCGAAAATATTTCTTTTTTTCTACACGTGAAATGACCAAATCTTTAGCTTTACTCATGCATAATGACTACAAGGATACAACAAAATAAACATATAAAACTTTCTGAGTAAAAGGCACCAAATCAGCAGGGTTTTTTATCAGAAAAAAAACTTCTGCTGAAAAAGAAGGTTTAACACCTCAAAGAGTGTGATATTAATAGGCCTCAGGTATAGGAAACACTCAAAATAACCAAATGTATTTATTAGGCAATAGACTTTCATAATTCATATTTTTTCCAGTGATGTCGTCGTGGACAGTGTGGGATAAATTGGCAGCTGAACTGATCATGTTAACTGATTATTAGCAGTGCAATTTCACAGATGGCGAAACAATTACTACACCACCATATATATTATAGCAAACATTTCCTCTTCCCATTCTCCAGCAAAAACAGCACTGTGAAATTATCTAACATCCCCAAATGTGCTTTTGAATAAATTGAAAGTTGGCAAACATGTTGAATTAGCAACAAATTCTGGAAACTAAAACATACATTTGCATACATTCTCACTCTCCTTACAGCAGAGAGATGATAAAGGCTTTTCTCTGCTTTATATTCCATCTACAGGGACACTGAAAGATTTATTCTCAAACCCCCCGAAAAAGGAGAAAAGAAAACCATTCTCTGATTGGAGCAATAATCTCAAACTCTAAATCAATTCCTGATTGTGTTCATGAAAATGTGTTTTAATTTCAAGGCTGTTCTCATTGCTCTTATCCCATTAGGACCTGAAGATCCTTTTCCAAGTATGTACAGGTGATAAGTGAACTA
Source organism: Micropoecilia bifurca (assembly GCA_903067075.1). Lineage (NCBI taxonomy): Eukaryota > Metazoa > Chordata > Actinopteri > Cyprinodontiformes > Poeciliidae > Micropoecilia > Micropoecilia bifurca. Next base: position 59,437 of record CAEGAF010125550.1, read on the forward strand.
AATCTGCTTCACAATAAATATATTTGTGCCGTAGCATAAATAAACTTAACTTTTAATTTGCTAGTGACTACAAGCTCTGAGGGAAGGTGTGGAATGATGATGGGCATATCTCGTTTTACAAGCTGTTTCAGCCAAATGAAGCACATTTTTCACAGCTGATCAGTTCGAGGTAAACATGCTGGGGTGTTTTTTTCCCAAACCACAATGGTGATCACTGCTTAACCACCATAATAAGGTGCGAGTTGCGTGCCGAGTCTCAGTTCTCTGAAATCAGGCAGCTGTTATTAAAAAAAATAAATAGAAAAAAAAGCAAAGTTATCACCCTTACAGTTTCCCAACTATCACAGTTAAAAAATGTTACTGGGAACAGTAATGCATTGTAGTGTGAAAAGTTTCACCAGTTTAATTAGAAAGATAAATAAGCTAGTCATTAAATGTGAAAGCAGAGAGGGAAGGATGAGCATCACCAGTAAAAAGGATCCACAGCAAATTATATACACACCAGTGAAAAGTGATTACAGTTGCAATGTTTCCCCATCGGACCATTTAGTGGGTGGCACAAGCAGCTGGTGGAAAGACAACAAGATAACGGCAAACTGAGCCCATATATGATTGAGACTGAGCAGAACTTAGTGAGGCTATTTTAAAACCACAACTGTTCCCTTTTGTAGAGCTTTTGCCAGCATGATGCACATTGTGCTAATTATCAGGAAAAGATATGAAGGACCTGGATGATAATGATGGCGCTGCCTACATCAGTGAGATCCAGACAGCTGGCATCCTGCTGGCACAGCAGGGTGTCCGGACGTCACTTATTAAATTAATAAAATGTTTGCCCACTTTGTATCCAGGCCTGTCATGGTTACCAATTAATCATATTATCACAATTATTGGAGGTAATCATGATTCCATTATGGTCATAATGGTTTTCACTGACAGAAACACATTTTCTCACACATTTTTTTTCCCGGCATTTAATTGATAACTGGCAAAGGATCAACACTAAAACTTCATTCATACCTGCCCAGTGCTGTTAACATGGCATGTCTACTATTTAGATTTTTTGTGACAAATTAAATAAAATATAGATTTTTAACCTAAATCCAAATCAATTTAAGACATGTCCTTTGAAAAGTAATTTTCCCTATTAACAGTACCATAGAAATAGCCATTACGTTTATTGAATAACTGACTCTTTTCTTTTTCTGTTTTGTTTGCCGAGGTCCTTGCATGCCTAAAATGAATTGCCAGTAGTATAAAAGCCCGTTCAGTCTAATCCTTTTCTGCATTGCTGTATTTTCATTGAATGTTCCAAACAGGAAGATGATCACTGGTTTTAATGAGCGCAACAGCACTGTAATTGCAACACTGTCAATTAAAAAAAGGAAAGACGTTTGTGTTTGCCTAAAATACTGTTATCAAAAGCTGAGAGGGGGCCGTCTACAGTTTACCTAGGCTGAAGTCACATTTCAAACTCTCCCTTGCGCTTGCTTTCATGTAAGGGGCATTTAGAAACAGATTTTTAGGGATTCACTTGAAACAAAAAGGGCTAAAAGTCACATTTACTAACTTTGCATGTTCAATACTAATAAAACATAACATTGCAAAGTTCTTGTTTAATGTTGATGTAAGGACTTAATTTGTAAATAAATTTTTCTTCACTTTCCTATTCATCATATTTATATTGTGACACTTATTAAACGTATTGTGTAGCAATTTTATTTCCTCCGTTAAGGATAATCTTCATGGCGCGCAAACCTACTGTCTGCTTCGATGGCTGAATACATTTATATTGAGATTGTCCATAAGCATAAAAAATAATAGTGTGATATTTCTTTTTTAAGATATTGTCGCAACAACATTTTATACATAGAGTTAGCACAAAATGTAAGTATATTTGTGGTTAGCCATTTTACTATTCGTTGTGACAATAGTTTCTCACCAAGAAACCACACTTATACCATTGGAAACCCTGTTTATTTGCCCCTAAATTTTGCCACGGTTGTAAGAAAAATGCATTAGTGGGAGAGCAGCAGAGTTGAGTATGTGAGTTGTGTCCATGGTTTCTTTTCTGTAGGCTAATGTAGTATCTCTTAAGCAATATCTACTGCCATAGCTACCAGGGTAGTGGCATGACACAAAACTGAGTCCAAATCGGTTACCAAGGATTATTCTTAATGCCATAATTAGATAAGTGTGCATCTACCTTTTTATTTCAATGACAGAAAAAATCCAAATGTCATGAAAGAAAATACTGCTTTGCATTTTACACTGTATGGGTTCACCATGTGGATCAGGCTGCCATGACAAAAATGATTCTACAAAATTTCTCAAATGCCACATATACCATACATGTAAACCACAGTTACAGAATTTAATGCATTGCTATTCAAATATCACAGCAGTTAACCATGAATGACTATTACTTAATTTATCAGCCCCATTGACACTTTACTCACCTTAACTTGCTGGATGCTTGAAACTGAATCTAAAATGGCAGCACGACTCACTTTTAGAATCCCTAGTGAACGCTACAGTGTATAACTTTTTTGTAAAAACTTTTTTATATAGTTGCTAAACTGTCACTATGTTGTGACAGAATAGTATAAGACAGGTAATCTATGAAAAAGAAAAAGTAAAGTCAAGCTCCTCTACCTCCTCCTTGAGTTACTATAGTGTTGTGCAAAAATGCACCATTCTCAATCAGAAACAACCAATCAGAGCCAGGAGGAGGGTCTTGGCGCCTTCAATAAGGCATCTGTATGTGCTGCTAAATGTATGATTGGTTACAGAAAAACCTTTATCTGCCAATCATCAGTGGACATACTTGGCATTCATGACAGGCTCTGCTATCGGGAAAACACGGTAGTGTAGCAGAGAGCATTGGGATTAGCGAGAGCAGCACGTAGATAAGTCTGATTGACAACACTAAGGCTCTTCTCTCTCTGGTTGTTTTTGATCAATTAGTGCTAACTGTCTTCTGCTGTTAGCACTGGGAGAAGGCAGAGGTAATTGTTCACACAAATGTGACACTGTCACAACAAAGTGATAGTGTTAACAAATATGTAAAAGAAAACAGATTTTTAATAAAAGTTATATACTCTAGCTTTAAGGGGTACTTAAAGCATTCACATTTTATTTCCAGATGGTTAAATAGTATTTAAATGCAACACAACACATAATACAGACACACTGCTGATGTGGCAGAACACTGAATTCAACAGCTTTTATACCTATGCACATGAACTATTAAGAACAAAAGAGCATCATAAATGGCACAAAAACATCAGAGAAAGAACAGGACTTAAAATCCCCTTCATTTTCTCACCATCAGATCCAAATGACACATATTTTGAGTAGGCTAGCCTATATTGCAGAGTGACAGCATCTTAACAAGAATCTTAAAAATAACATTGAATGCCCAGTTCTGTTGCACTCCCTAAATAGTTTTATATTACATATATAGACATACTAGAATTATGTCTCCTATGTGCTTCTTTCCATTTTGCCATTGAATATTTACCCTTTATTCTATGTGATTCTCAATTTAGGACCAAAACGTAACACTTGAAACAGAAATGGGTTTAAACCTTAAAATAAAACCTGCTAGGTTTTTTAAATGCAGTATATATAATTTAAGATGAGCCATTTCATCTTTGAATTTACAACATTTCCATTTCAGCTTTACATCCAGTACTCTATGATGGAATTTGAAAGATTCATGTCAGTCAGCCAGAAACGACACAATCTATCAGATGGCAGTGTTCAACTAGATTTGTCCTCTACCACCTTCAAGCTGGTCAGCTGGGCAGTCTGTATTGCTCCCCCCCCACCCCCACCCCCCATTCCTCCTCTCTGTGCAAGACGTTTGGTGAGACAAGCCATATGAGAAAACCCAGCTTTTAGGGGCTTGTAAAGCCTCCAGTCAATAAAGCTGCAATGTGAAGACATGAGGACGTGGAAGTTTAGAACTAAGGGATTTTAAAGTGGTGGTGAGAGGGGGGTTGTCTAGGAGAGGAGGCATTCCACCATTCCGGCTTATAGCTCATATATATATAAAATGATACATAAGGCCCACACAGCCTAGCCTACCTACATTTAGAAAAATGGATGATCAAATGGAAAGATGTATTTGAGATTAAATGAACATGCAGCACCATGAAATCTGTTCATAAAAAGAACAGAAACTTTAAGGGGAAAGAAAAAAAAATACTTGGCAGGTGATCGGATTAACCATGTTTGAACTTACACCAGTAAAGCCAGCTGGTAACTTAAACACTTGCCAGTGGGGAGAGGAGCCAACATGTCTTTTCAGTCAACAAACGCCTTCAGTGCAGCCCTCTTAATGACTAAGTACTCTCAAAATTACTGACTGGTTTTAGAGGAGCTGCCACTGTTGACTGTAATCACACCTAAATCCAAGTGAGACTGTAAATATTCATCAAATCAAACATCTTCTAAATCATATATCATGGCTATCCGAAATAAAAAGATGAGATATCAAATGTTGAAACTAAAAAGTGTCACTTGTTTTTTTGTTTTTTTAAAGCATGTTTGCTTTGCATTTGAGAAAAGAACTGGCAACAACAGAGTCACAAGACAAAAGGAGTTGTGTAATGCAAAGAGGGTAAAATAGGAAACCACAAAACAAATTGGATCTATTCCTAAGAGGTCAATAACATGAATTGGTATCAAGAGATCAACCCAGAGAGATTGGCTGTATAATGAAAAATCCCTGTATTCAAGTGACGAGATCAAAATACAAAACTGGAAGGCGGTGATCTCTGGGTTTTCAGGTGGCCCTACATGTGAAACAACAACCCTGGAGTAGACTCAGGAACTCTCCTAATAGCTACTGCTGTTGTGAATATACAATTGTGGCATAAACACACAAGCAAGGTCAACTTCTGCATGCAGCAGACAATCGAAACCATCTTGTCAATTTGCTAGATTAAAATTTTGAATAGATGAACTCCGACCATTTCAAATATATTTGTTCAAGCCATCAATCTGGAATAAGTCAGGAACAGCATTATTAGTCACAGTTTAAAAAAATAAAAAAATAGAAACAGCATGTAAATAATGAGGTCTTTAAAATGGGTGGACACTCACAGGCTCCAGCTGTGGAATATTGCCTCTTAAATTTGTCCTATCTGCCTCAAATTTCTCATCTCATTTGTTTTTATTTTCTTTCTCTCATATGTGTGGATTTTTTCTTTGTTTATTAGTATTTAGCGTTTTGCTTTTACAACAACATCTGGACTTTAAAAGGAAGAATGAACATTGCTTGACCAATTGCACATTTTTGTTTAATTCCTTTGGCACCAAGTTACTACTCACCAGGTTTCACTCAATATGCAAAGCTACTTTAAACACACATAGATGTTTACAGTATGTTTTTAATGCATGTTTTATTTAGACTGTCCCAAAATAAAATCAAAAATTTTAAAATATGGCTAAAAGAACAAGAATCTTTTCGGATATTCAAACACTCAAAAAACTGCTTTGTGTTCAGGAACTTGTTTCATATTTTAGAACCTGGTCAATACATTCCAATTAAAAATCCACATAGCAGGCTTTTACTGGCTGACACCAATTTCCGGGAATCTCAACGTCAGCCCTGCTAACTGTGAAAACCTTCTTTCTAAGGAGTATAATACATGAAAATTAATTTGAGTAAACTTTGTTCTCAAAATCATTAATTAAATGTAACAAGCACTGACCATAAAGAGACAGAACACGGCGGGTTCTTTGATAAAGTTAATAGTTTTGAATTCCAGCACAAAAATGAAGGGATTACAAGATTATCCTCATTTATGCATCGAAGCATAGGTCCATTTATTTTATTTTTATTTTTTTACAAATCTCAAAACAAAGTGCATCAAAGAACATTGTGCTCGTTGATGCACTTACCAACTGAAAAGAAGAAGAGCTATCTTAATCATTTAATTAACAGAAGGGCAGGAAAAAATTTTACCTTTTTCTGGGGGTCACAGGTAAAGATTTGTCACAGGAAAATTTGCTGACTTTGATCTTTTGCTCATTGTCTTATTGATACATTATTAACTTAAATCTATATTCATTTTATCTCTTATATAAAAAAGAACTAATAAATCATTAAGCATAAACCCAAAGTGAGCAAAAAGATATCTACTTCTTTAAAATGTTTAATAAATTTTAAACATTTGTTTAATGTTGGAAGAGCAGAAAATTTAGTTTTTTTCCCTCAAATTCATACATAATATATGATGAAACTATATTTTACACAGTTTGAAAAGTAAACTTTTTATTTTTACTTGATCCTACATAGACATTTCTGTTTTGACACATTTTACTTCTGGTTTCCAATTACATTTAGTCCAGTTGATTTTATTTTATTTATTGGTATACTTTCTATCATGAATATTTGTACAGTGATTATTCATCCACCAAATATAATAGATTTTGTTCTATTAAAATGATAATTTACTTACATTACTTTTTAAATTTAATTATTCTCATCTTGACTAGCTGACCAAATAACTTCCTGAAAAAAACACCTGCTTCATCAGAAAGTAAAGTAATTTTAAGCAAATTTGAAAATACAACAATCACTAATGTAGAAAGTAAATAACTCTGGGACGTGTATGGGACCTTGTAGGCTCCCTCATGTGATCTTCAACATATCTGATTTTCCATTATTAGCTACACACACACACTCCATCTTTCATCTACACAATTCTTAAGTCAAGTGCATGCTACTCCCGACATTCCAGATTTTATAAATTTTTTCCAATAGCATTCCAGTAAGATGTTTTATCTGCTGCTTTTGATGTGGAAAACATTTTTTTATCTATTAACACTCCTCTTGCATAACCCTTATTTGTTGCAGTTCCATCAACTAGATTAATGTCATTATTGTTTGGTGCAAACCAATACTCACATTTATTTAACAATTTATGCTTTTTTATGAGAGTCTCATGATATAACCTCGAGTGAAAAGACAACAGTAATGAATTACGTGGTTTTGCTTAAAACATCAATGATACGTGTGCAACATGTGTCAGAAGGTCAACACCACGCTCAATACAGATCCAGCTTCCAAAGAAAAATTAACACGATGCTCTATGACCCACTATAAAACTATCAGAAAGTGATGATATTCCAAACACAAACCTAATTCTGGCGCAGTTGCGGGTTTTAGGTGCTCTTGTCACGCCTCCTTCTTTGTCCAAGTGGATGGTTAACATCACCACAGAGAGGTTGGCATTGTTAAAATATCTAGTCTTTGCTTTATAGGGATGAAGACATTTCTAGAAATGATGCTAAGCTTTTTAGAAAGCGCCCTTAACGCTAGACTCAATTCTTGGTCTTATTGTTTATAGCTATAAGAAAACATTGTACTGCCAGTTTTGTATCGTATTGCAGGTTTCCAGGTGCTGATGACACTGTATGTACAGAGATGTACATGTACATGAGATGTACATATTCCATCGGTCTCAGCACAACTGTCTTGGTATTTGGAGTCTAATGCAGGACAGTTTATAATTCACCTTAAGTGATAAAGGTGAAGAAATCTGTGTGTGTTTGTCTTCCTTCTCTGGACTGGACTTTTATTAACAGTCATTTATTTGATTGATATATTTTGTCTTTACTTTTATGAACTGTTTAATTGAATAGTTTTTTATTTTGATCATGAATATTTGTACAGTAATTATTCATCCACCAAATATAATAGATTTTGTTCTATTAAAATGATAATTTACTTACATTACTTTTTAAATTTAATTATTCTCATCTTGACTAGCTGACCAAATAACTTCCTGAAAAAAACACCTGCTTCATCAGAAAGTAAAGTAATTTTAAGCAAATTTGAAAATACAACAATCACTAATGTAGAAAGTAAATAACTCTGGGACGTGTATGGGACCTTGTAGGCTCCCTCATGTGATCTTCAACATATCTGATTTTCCATTATTAGCTACACACACACACTCCATCTTTCATCTACACAATTCTTAAGTCAAGTGCATGCTACTCCCGACATTCCAGATTTTATAAATTTTTTCCAATAGCATTCCAGTAAGAT
>CAEGAF010125551.1:0-12651 GCA_903067075.1 Micropoecilia bifurca
CACATACAGACATACATATATATGCTCAGAATGTTGACAACCAGTTTTGTTGTGGTGAAGAAAGAGCTGAGTCAAAAATCAAAGCTCTCAATTTACGGGTCAGCCTGTGATTCAGTAGGTAAGTATTTAGTATTTACAACCAGAGAAATGCTGACAGCTCCGTTTGGGTCAGGGCCGAGCTTCTGCTGCAAGCAAGAGAATTCAAGTATCTTGGTTGAGGCTTTGTCTGCAGTAATGGGGGTTTGGACTTGGTGTGTGAAGGCAGAGATCTGGATTTCAAATCTCTGTCAATCTTCCATCCATCACCCTATCTGATGAAACGTGGATCATGGGTGAAATAACAAAATCTCCAATACAAGGAGTTCAACTGAGCTTTGATGCATGGTGGGCTCTTCCGCAGAGTGAGGACCTCCAACATCATGGAGAAGCTTGAAGAAGAGCTGCTGTTTCTTTACAGTGGACGTCACACATATGAAACCATCAATCTCCATCTTCCCAAAGTGGAAAACCTTTGAAATGACACATCACAAGCTATTTTTGTCACAACTTTACATTAAAGAGTTAAATAAAGGCAGTTACAAAGTCAGCCATCTCTCACCTGAAGAACATTTCCAGGACTAAAGGACTAAGCACCAAAACACATTTAAGTCCTGTCAGAGCATCAACCTTCCAGACCACTCAGGTCTCCATGGTTCTGGTCTGCTTTGCATCCCAACCCAACCAGAACCAGTCATAGAGAAGCAGCATCCAACTTCTATGGATGGATGGATGGATGGATGGATGGAAGACAATGGTTGCTTATAAGCCATACAAGTCTTAATAGCAAGATTTTCCATTTTAAATTAAATAATGTTTTTTTTAAAACATAACACCAGGTATAATTATACGCTCACCTGGTATCACCCCACATGACAGACTGGATCACGGCTCAATTCAACATCTGAGACTTCGGCTTGGCTGCATCTCAGGAGATCACAGTTGAAGGCCAGCATGATCTTATTCAGTCTATTTAAGTCACAAAGCTGCTAAAACCCATGAAGAGTTTCTCTGAGGCAGAGAGGATGTTAAGAACGGAGGAGAGTTTAACATGGAGACAGGAGAGTTTAACATAGAGACAGGAGAGTTTAACATAGAGACAGGAGAGTTTAACATAGAGACAGTTGCAAGAACCTGCAAAGGAAAATGGAATCTAATTAAAATGGAAAGTAGGGGATTGTTAAAGGTTCTTATATATTGGTTTTGAGAAAAACTACATATTCATAAAGTGCAGTCTTTAAAGTACAAACAAGTATTTAAAGTGACAATTGAAATTTAAATCAATGTAAAGTGTGTTAACGCTTGTATTTGGTTGTCTGGTGTAGATAGTAATGTCCATATCTTGGTGTTAAAAATTTCCTCTTTCATTTAATTGCAATGAACTATTATTTCTCTAATGACAGTGAAATAAAATGTAAATCCAGCAAATCTCTGACGCTGACGTCCTTTGAATGGTCAGACAGGTTAAAGAGCTCAAAAACAAATCAAGAGAAAACAGAATTACTGCAGCAACGAGCAGCTCCAGGCAAACACATAAACAAACTGCAGTAACTATTTGAACTTTGCGACATCCAAATAATTTCCTTAGCTATATAGTTAAGTTCAGAAAAAATATCTAGCTTCTTTTTCTCTAATTCTTATATCAGTGAGCATGGCAGCAGTTTCTGCTATCATAATTTTATCTGCAATGCTCAATTTTCATGGATTTCAATGACTTCTAAAGGAGTGTCTACTGTCTCTTTAAGTTTAGTTTCATTTAAAAAGGTGAAACAATAGCAAATCTACTGTTATAATAGCTCAAAATCTGTGAAAAATGTTACATTTGAATGTATTAGCACAGTAAATTAAACAAACAGAATGCTGATAATTATACGAACCATGAGTGCCTGAAAAAAATGATGCGACTTTACATTTGCATCTAATTACATAGAGCAATAATGAATTTTCCAATCTTTCATTTTATGCTCAACTTTGTTTGATAGTTTTATTTAATTAAGCAGTGCTCTCTCCTCAACCTTTACCTGACATTTATTTTTATTTATTGCAGTTAAAGGTTGTTTTTGTCAAGTTTACTTCATTTCAGATTGTATGCGTGATCATAAAACATTTTTTGTAAACCAAGGGAGATGTTCTAAATCAGACAGCGAATCATACCACAGAACTATAGTTCATCATGAAGGACATTTGTTCAAATGTCATTGGTGAGATTTGTATATATTTGCGTCTGTTCGGTATTGACAAAATTTAGAATAAATTCCAAATTGTTTGACCAAAGCCTTCCTTTGGATACAAAAGAAGGACGATTATAAAGGATTACTTTGTTATCATCCCTTAAACTGTTTAAGGATTTTTTTTTTTTACATAACAGTAGATATCAATAAGCCAATGATAATACCAGCCTCTGTTATAAACATTTCGTATATGACATTAGCTATATTAATTTTAAAATTGAATTCAGCTACACCTGGTATGAAATTTTTTCCAACAGTCTCCTAAGCAGATGCTTCCATGAGGAGAAATCGACTCCCTGGGCTTTTTAACCAGATGATCAACACTTGTATTCCCCATCTTAATGACCTTTCCAGATGGGATTTCTCATCAACGAGTGGCCACTAATTTGATTTCAGAGGTAATTTTAGCCTGTCATCATGATGAAATAAATTAATAAAGAAAAAAGTTTAATAAGCAAGAGCTTTTCTTGTAAGTCTTTGTGTTCGACACTTCTCTGTAATTTCCGGCTCCTCTCTAATTTCTTGCTTTCAGCTGAAAACTTGGTGCCACAGATTTCCCAGAAAACTTTTTTGAGACGTTAATTAAAAAGAGGCTCACAAATGATATTTGAGACTCAAAGACCCACAGACAAGGAGACACAATGTGGTACATTAAGAAAGTAATTTATTAAACTAAATAAAAAAAGTTATGTTTAATCAGTTGTCAGTAATGTCAGTTTTCATTGAATTGTGGAAATGGACAGATCTTATGAAAATGTATTATTATTGGATGTTTAACCCTTTTGTTGCTTTTACAAATCCATTATGATCAACAAAATTTGCCTTTTTTGACCAAAAAATTCACAACATAAAACATCTAATGTCACAGCAAAAAGAGGTGGAGTCTCAGAAAGAACAGGAGTTTTAAAGGGACAGGGACCTAATTCTTTATTTAAATCAGGAATTCAGATTTCTTTTAAGTCATATTTGATCTATATAGCACTTTTACAATAGCTAAAGGCAACATGGTTACTTGATTATACTATTAAGTGGCACTCTTTGCCTGAACAACACAAAACACTGCCCCTTTAAAAACCATTGAGGGCATATGTATACATTTCAGCAGGTTCATATAATTTTAAACTTGTGTGAATGAGAGAAAATCTGAGAAAATATCAAATACCTTATCCAAATAAGAAATATAAGTCACTCTGAGGCGTGTTTAAACTTCTGAATAGAATGAAGGTGTGTCTCACGTCCTTCTGTTTAACGTCCAAAACCAATCCAACTGTCAAAGAAATGTTCCTCACTTGAAATTGGCTTGTCTTAATGAAATTTTAATTTGTTATTACGAGCACATTCAGTGCCTGAAGGGCTGCCTGTTAGCGTGAGATTTAAAAGCTGCAAATGCACTCGGCCTGAAAGCCCAGGCATTTCAGACTGGAAGAAATTAGATGTATCCATTAAAGTGACGTTACCCAGGCTGAAAATGGAATCTGATCATTTGTTTCCAGCTAGTGACATTAGTTCAGTCCAGCATGGAGCAACCGATAGACTGATTGGCCTGTTCAGAAACAGGACAGAGTAATTCCACTTGACAATAATTAAGGGATCCCACCTATCAATTCAATGACTGTATTCACCACAAATGCCTTTGGAAAAGATAGGGCAATTTTCTGTCCAGCAAATCCTCTGGTAATGGGTAGAAAATCGATTTTTCTGTAGTTGAGGAGAAAACTGGCAAAAGCTGAATTTTCACTGATAAAGAAACTTTTGCCCATGAAAGAAACGTATATTTTCCGACGCTCTGTTTTTGAGAGAAACAGTACATTGCTCCTCCCATGGTGCTGAACGGGTCTCTGCACATTTGCTCAATCTTCTTATTACTTCTTATTTCTCTCCCTCTTGTGGCAATAATTTACATTTATTCAGCAATAGAAGGAGATTATTACCATCAATCAAAAATAAGAGTACATTCTAGCATTACGACACTGATGAGAGAGATTTAGGTCTGTCTCTGCTTGCCTCTGCCTGGATGTCAGCCTTCCTTTTGATGTGCACATTTTATCCCTCTTTGAGATCAGTGCCAGACATACAAAGTGTCCCTGCAATGGGAAGAATGTCTTCCTTCTGCAGAAAGGGACACATTTAGAAATCCTTTTGATGTTACAAATAGCATTTTGATGCGCAGGCCCACCCAAATGATAAGGATTTTCTTTTACAAAACTGTTTGTTACCACGATGGCAGGTGTGCAGTTTAAGTGAGCCAGTTGGTTTCCATCCACAGAAAAAGACAGTTATTTTTGTCAAAGTGGTGACATGGACATGATGGAAGTAAAAAAACCAAGACAGAAAACTGGCCCTAAAGGATCAACAGGAAGGTATCGGAGCTCTTTTCTTTTGGGTTAAAACAGTTTGTCTCAGTGTTTTTCAAAATGAGCCCCCCATTTTAAAAAAATGGAATCCAAAAAATGTTTATATCATAAATTATATATTTTTAATATACAACTTATATCTTATAACTTATATCTTATATAAAATATAAGATATAAGTTAATTTAATGAAGACAGATAGAAGAAAGGAATTGCCTATTAATTCAGGAAAATATTTGTTATTTTGTTACACTGCTTTGTTATATTCTAAAAATCTTCACAGACACACAATCATTAAAGTTAGGCGAGCTTTGTTAAGAAATAAAACATGTATGACAACAGGATCTAATGATATTGTTAGATATGACAATGTTATATGTACCAGAGTACATCATTTTGAAGATTGGTAAAAAGAGTCACGCTGCAGCTTGTAATGAAGCTGAAAAGCTGAAACTCTAAGTCACTCAGTAAGCAACAGAGGGAAGCATATGGGCCGGTGAATGCAAGCACCGTTCAGCTGTGTAATTAAAAACATCAAGTCCTCCTTATCTGTCTGCAGTTTGGTTGTCTGAAGACATAGGTTTCAGTTTATTTCAATGCATGGAAAAACAGGCTAAATATGAGACAAATAGAACTGAACGTTTATTATAAACAGCATGTCAGTGCAGTATAAACATTATTTCTCTTGTGCATTCATGAATACATGTTTTGTTCTCAAACATTGCTATTCTGTTTAATTTACACATTCACTTAAAAACAAGAACAAAATATCATGAAATAAGCACAAATGATGAGAAGCAGCCAAACATTAAATCAATAAATGCCTCATGAATGGTTAATGAAAATTTACCGAAAGTAAATACATTAGAAAAGTTTCAAGATCGTTAGCCAGGACTGATTTCTCAAATTTCATTGCAATTAGTTTATCTATGTTGTTTTTTATTATGTTTTACTTATTTCAAAATTTCAAGTTGTTTTGATCATCACAAAGTTTAAAAGAGTCTCCAGTTTGTTGTTTAGAAAAAAATGCAATATTACAATAATTTCTTCTTTCTTCAATAGGATTTTATGTTTTAGTGTTAGTCCTATTACTCCTTCTTGGACTTTATTTCTGCTTTTACAAGCTTCATTTGTTTGAATTTGTAATATTTTGTTCAGCAGTTTGGTCAGCGCCTGCTGCTTTTGAAGCTTAACTCATAATCAACAGATGTGTGCAACTCTGTCAAAATAATGTTTGCGAATTTGATCAACTCAAGTACTTGCAGCTTTTAGTTCTTCATGGTTCTTAACTCCAGATGATCCCATTGGTTCACTGTATTTTCATCAACTCACAGCAATGTTGAAAACTAGACTTAATGGTTACTTGATTATACTATTAAATGGCTGCTCATAATTTTAATTTTGTCTGCTTATAAGATCCTGTATCTTGCAGAAAAGTTACATTTGTAATTTGTTAAGGTTTGATGTTTTTGCATTTATAATTTGATGTCATCAGCTCCAGTTTAGTTCCTCCACACAACAAATTATTGCATAATATTTTACTATATTGAACATATTAAAAGATTTTCTTGGTTATTTGTTTTACATCATTAAAATGGTTCTTTTAACAGTATTGTGTAAATGTTTTTCATCCATTGGATCAAAGACTGAAAAAATTGAGCTTTAATTAAAAAGTGTAATCTGATTGCAGTCATTCAGATGAGAAGTAACCTGTTCAAGATAAAATATACAGAGAGGCTTTTGAGATCTATTGTTTTTCCTAATAATACCATAAGTTGAATTTTTTTCATTTTTTATGTGAACATAATCTCATTAAAAAGCTAAGATCTTGTTCCAAAAAAGATGTGTTGCTTTTTGTCATGCTAACTCAGATGTGATTTATCTGAATTTGAGCTACAAAAGCAAATTAGTGTTACTGCAGGGTAAAAGCATATCAGTAAATGCAGGTGGAGTTTGAGTTCCTTCCTCCAGTCGGAGCTTTCCAGGTGTGCAGCTGCAGACAGAGGTGGACTCCAGATGGAGGATATTATATGTGTCCTTCCTCATGGTCATTCCACTCGACCTCAGCTCCATCACGGTTTTTCTGCCTCATTAGAAATCTCTCTCCCACTCTTCTTCTGTCATCTCACCTCAATGGCAGTTCAACAGATGGCAATGGCAACGGTTCATTTAAATTCAAGGAGAGACCTAGAGTCCTAGAGTCAGTAATTTTCCAATATTTCATTAGACCATTGGCCCATATGAAGATAAGGTCGCTTCACCCAAGTCTTCTACACTTTCATTACAGTTGCTCTAATGTTCCCATGTCTCTGATCACAGTAGGACTTAAATGATAATATGGAAACTTTTTCTACAGAGTTTGGTATTGTAGTAATGTAGTGATATAAACATGTAACACAGAACCCACCTACTCAGGTTGAGTATTCAAGTTCCACTTTTGTCACACAAGATGTTTTTCCAAAACGTTTGGCCCTAATCTACATATTATATTTTCACATCAGTTCAGGTTGGTTTGGTTACGCTTTTTCCTTAATATTGACCCTTTGTAACTAAGTGACCAGACATGAGGGAGGGTAGTATTGAACAGAGCTACTGAAATTGTTTCCCAAGTTGCTTTTCATTGTAAAGCCATAGATTGTAATTTGTCTGTGGACGCAGCCCACCTCGTTGTGGCTTATAGACAGAGTTAGTTTATAAACCGACTCATACCTTCTCCCTGCTGACATATTTATTGATTTTATCAAATCTCTGACTTTGCCTGAATTCCCCTTCCACCAGAACAGATCTAAAAGGGTACAAATGTCTTGATGTCAGTTTTTGTTTTGTTTTGTTTTTTTGTCCATGATAAACTACATGATGATGAGGCATTTTCTTTATGGTTACTAAAGAATAGACCAATATCTTCTCCAAAATACAATATTTGATACATCTCAGTCTTATTCTCACTTCGTTTCTTAAGTATAAATATTAATCTTATTACATTGTAAAAACTGTAAATGTTCGCTGCAAATCCATGAATACACCGATGGCTGCCAGCCGTCACAATTGATGTCTGCTATCATCACCATCTTTGTGTCTCATCAAAAGTAAATTGACAAGTTTGGTTTGAATCCTTGTCTGTCTGTGCAGCTGATCCCACAGGACACCATGACCATTTTTTACAGTGAAATCAGCCAAATAAACTACCAGCTGCCTGTTTGTTTTGTCCGTAGTGCTGGAGAGAGGATGTTTTCTGAAGAGTGTGACGTCACTCGTAAGGGGCCAATATGAAGTCACAATTTGAAAATTGTGTGTTATGCTAACATTAGAGTATGACACAATTACACGGGACATGGAATGGTTAGTTTGATTAAAGTTGGTTCTGTAATCGGTTCAAATCCCAGCTCCATCTGTCTCAGTTGTGTCCTTGCGCAAGATGCTTCACCTGTCTTGCTTGCTGGTAGGCTGGAATGACTAAATAGTGTGAAGTGCTTTGGGATCCTCTGGACTTGATAAAGTGCTAAACAAGTAGAGGCCATTACCATGTGTAAGGGGAAACACAGCCAGGATTTTAATCCTGCTTTAAATGCTGTGTGTAGCTCCCTCTTTCCAGCACTGGGGAGATCAGCTGAACATCATTATGAAGCATTCACAACCCAGCCTGTTGTTTAAACAAGTGTTTCTACATTCAGATGACGACAATGTAGAAACGGGATGTTCATATTAGTGTGCTCTGACTTGGTAAACTGTCTCCTTCAACTGCTATCCTCTCTTGAAACTCAGAACCAACATTGGTTTAAACTTTAGCTTTAATAACATAAAGTTACCTAATTTTTAAAGTGCTATCACTTTATATCAGTAATGATTTATTGGTTAATGTCAAGCTGTCATAACAAAGACATTTTGAATAATGTCAACTTTGTATTAAAAGTGTCATAATTTACCAAATGACGTTTTATAACAGTTATAAATATTCATGAAGGCTTATTCATGTTCATGACAGATGTTATGTCATGTTTATGACAGTGTCATGTCAGTCTTATTCACCCCCTTCAAATAAAGTGTAACATTTACTGTGTTGATGTCTTCAGTGACAAAATGAATCGGTGGCTTTTGAAAATCCAGCTGGTTCTTTTATAGACCCACTTAAGAACCATGTCTAGCACCAGTTCTGGCAAAGTATGGAAACTGGGAAAATCCTAAAATACAAAAGTGTCTGTTCCGAAACAAGGATTCCTGAATGGTCAGATATTGAACAGAAATCTAGAACTTCCATTTTCATGTGTTTCCTTTCATATTCAGAATGTTGTAAGTTGAGACCTGTTGCTCAGGAAAAGCATTATTAAATACTGAGTAATATTTCAGCTGTCGTCTCTTTGTTAGAACTCCAGTGAAATACCAATCCATTTAGACTTAGCATACATCTTTGCTTTTGTTGCTGCTCATATAGCCAAGACAGACTCATCACAAAATACACATTTGTCTTTCATGGTTTCTGAAACCTGCACTTTTTGGATCTTTGTGATAAAATTGGCCTAATCCAGTTTTCATTTTTCATGCATCATTGATGTTTCACACAGAACAACTGGCCTTTCATCTGCTGTTTGTGCTCTGTTTTCATGTGATCCTGTTAAACGCTCACTGGGTTCTGTTGTTCTCGCTGGCTGTAGTGTTTGTGATGAGATCAGAAAAGAGATTAGGTGTCACACTCTGCTAGCCTATTTGTATGTTATTTTGGCTAATTTTCATACTAAGTGGACGATCCATCTTTGCACTCAGTGTTCATTTCCTTTGTAAAGAACATGAATAAAATTTACTGCCATTGTTCCACGGTGCAGGTACAATCTGGATTGGTTTCTCAGAAAAGGAACAAGGGGAAATGAAACTGGGTAAAAATCAAAGGATCTGGCTGTGCCTGTCAGGAGCCAGACTGAATTATTACCCTCTAGGTGCCGACTCAAACTTGCACAGCACTGCGGAGGACTAAAAATTAAACTCATTCATCCATCTGTCCGAACACAACTGGCATTTCATAAATACAGCTGATTCATAAAGCTTATGAAAGCTTATTAAAAGAATCTGTGGTTCATTGATTCATTTAAAGCCCTCTTGAACTGGAATGTTCCTGTCAGAAGCTGTCAAATTAAGAAAACAACTGGAATTTATTAAAATCTGAAAAAAATAAAATGATTTGTTTAAATCTATCTATCTATCTATCTATCTATCTATCTATCTATCTATCTATCTATCTATCTATCTATCTATCTATCTATCTAGATATATACGTATATATCTAGATAGATCTATCTATCTATATATATATATATAGAAATATATCTATCTATCTATATATCTCTCTCTATATATAGAGAGATATATAGATAGAATAGAATAGATAGATAGAAAGATATAGATATAGATATATAGATATATAGATAGTCATAGCTGTTCCGATCTAAATTAGGGATTTTCCCCAACTAAATGTGACAGGTAGCCAAATGTGACAGGTAGCCAATCAGAAAGCACGGATTCTCCTCCTCTGCTTTGTGAGGGGAAATTATGGAGAGGAATCCCAAACAGCTGACAGGGCGCAACCCGAGGTCCAGCGGACATTGGAGATGATATGTGGAAACAACCTTAATGTTTATTCAACATTTCGTGCAAAGAATATAGAAATGATAAGGAGATGAGTTGGAGCCAAATTGATACTGCATTTGATAAACCCCGTAAGTTTTTAGCTGTTCTAAGTCACATAAATAAGTTATAATGATTTTCATTCACTCAGGACTTTACCCTGACTCTAGCCACATGCATCATAAGTGGATTCTAGTAAAGCATTGATTAATACCTGATTTTAAAATTAGTTAACTGGACTTGTAGCCATTATTTTGTGCCCATGTAGCTGGACACCACACGGCACGATGAACCCGATCGAACCGTTATGCCTGGATTTCTGTTGGCTAAGTGGTCTGGTTTTGAAAATGGGCCGACAGTCAGTCGAAATGAGGAACGGAGGGTCAGTGGAGAGCACCAGGGCTGAGCCTTCTTTCATTCAGTGTCATCAAGGAGGTCGATAGGTTTCATTTATCGTGCGATTAATTGATTTATCGAAAGGCCTGTGTGAGCCACAGTAAATGTCAAGGCTAGGTCATTTTCAGATCTATGCAAAGGCATGATTTTTGTTTGTCATTGTAAACTAAATTTATAAAATAAACAATAATTATTTTGTGTAACGGGGAGGATCTAAATATGAGCCAATCCTGGATGGTAGATGAAGACAAGCCAAGATCAACTGATTTAAAAGTTACACAGACTGACCAGATGGCGGCAGTAGTGTACCAACTTGCTGTTTGGGAAGAAAAGACTATGGTGAAGAAGAAGAAGACCTGCAAAGACGGATGCTGCTGTTGTGTTTAGACGCTATAGCCGGAGTCTCAGTTTCTGTTTTTAACTGTAGTGAACACTAGTGTTGGGCAAATGAAGCCTCATGAAGCAATGAACCTTTCCAGCCATTTGCTTTGCAAAAAGGTTCATTACTCGATGCTTCATTCATGACTCACTAGTGACATCTGCTGGTGAAACTGTTAGAGCCTTGTCACTCAGTTGGATCATACTTCCAAAAATTACCAAATGCAATATTGTCACAAAGTTTTCATCAAACTCATATTTAGTAAATAAGTGTCATAAACTGTCATAAACACTGTTTATTATTGACACTGTTTATGACAGTGTCATAGTGTTTATGACACTAAATATTGTCATAAACACTATGACAATATTGTTTATGACAATATTGTCATAAAGTGTCAATCACAAACACTGTTTATGATTGAATATTAAATATTAGTGTCATAATATTCAATTAGCAAGCTAAATATTTACTATTGTTTAGCTAAATGCCAAATATATAACCCTTTTGTCATTAAATATTAAGCTTGCTAAATAAATATCTAGCTGAATGCTAAATTTATTTTGCAAACTAAATATATATCCAGGCGAGGGAACAGTTTCCAATGGTGATTCTCATCATAAGGGGTGTTTGGGCTGCCCTTGGTCTTGGTATGGCGGTGGTTAGAACCTGCGACCACCGCCATAAGGACCAAGGCCTCAACACATGGGTTGTGCTTTGCCCCTGCGCCACCACAGAGTTGTATTTTTCTGTTTTTTTTTACCATGAGGAAACATGTGGTAGTCAGTTCTTTCACTCTCTGGTGACTTTAATTAACACTAATTGATTTGGAGGAGAGACATGCAGCATGTTGCCCAAGACTTGGAATTGAACCCAGGATAACCATGTTGGTCTAGATGTTTTGCATCCTGTCGTTCTTCTCTTTCATACCAGTAGACAACACATAAGCTCAACAGCACATAGGCTGTTGAGCTATGTGCTGTTAGCAATGTATTCATTTAAGAACTGATTTTCTTCCACTAACAGTAATAATTTCTTGTTAAGTTCCCTGTATTCGTACTTTTACAGATTGTTCTTCGTTTTTACCTTTTCTACTCAGTTTTTCATGTTAAATTGCACTTTTTTTAAATGTGTCATGCTATTTTGAATAAATTTTTCCAAATAAAGACTAACAGAAAGATCACATAGTTCCTTTTATTTTTGATAAAACATGTTTTTTATAACAAACAAACCAGATAGAACAAGTTTTTACTTCTTGAGGGTCCAGAATATTAAACTATGATTACAATTATCATCTAATATTATGTACAGATGTAATTCTAACCTTAATTTAACACCCGGGACCCTGAAGAAGTAAAAACTTGTTAAATCAGCTTTTTTATGTTTGGTATAAAAAACAAACACAGGATTTATCAAAGAAAAAAAAGATAAATGGAATGAAATTAAGTAGAGCCTTGCTAATCATTTTGACCACTCAAAGAACTTCACACTAGTCACATTCAGCCACACACACATTTACACCGATAAGCAGATCGGTGGGCAACTAGGGTCTAACTAGGGTCTCGATGGGGCTGTGGAAAACCACCCTTGAAGCCAACTGCAAACCACTTGCACAAGTGTCCATCAAATGTGGCATATACCAAG
>CAEGAF010125554.1:0-17879 GCA_903067075.1 Micropoecilia bifurca
GGAAACATTTTGCTTCATTGGTACAATCTGAAAGCAATTTTAACGGGTTATTATTTTCAACTGGTGCTACATTCAACACATTATCAACATAATGAACCAAGGCTTCTTGTCCCATATCTACCGGCATAAGATACGTGTCCTGGAACACGCAGTGTTGTCGTCTGTCATGTAAAAGGTCATCATCATTTTCATCTATGGACATGTCATCTTCTTTAACATTTTAATTCTTTAAAACAGAACTGTTTTCTTCTGGAGAAAACTCATTGATCCAAATTCATTGAACTCTACATCATTATAATAAGAGTTACAATGTTTTAAGTAACAAAGAGCTCATTGGACATGCATTGTGTCAACATACTGATAATCATAATGACCTTTGTATGTCAATTTACGCTTCAACTTCACAGGTAACAAAGTGCCTTCCATATTACTTCTTGGCAACAGGCTGTAAGTTTCAACTATATTTGTAGGTACACAAGTGACAGGGCCATGAACTCCCTTTTGTCCACCTATGGGCAAAGCCAACTTTTTCATAATATGCAAAGCTATTAAATGTTGTTCTAAAATATTCAAGGATGCCAACTGAGGTGGGAGGGGATCAACAAATATATTATCACATGAACTTTCTGGGGGTATTTGACCTTTGCTAATTTTGTAATTACAACAGTAACAAATATATAACTTACTTTGACAGGCATTGAGACTGCATGGGGATATGCATGTGTTCTCACACATGTGCACATAATCATCACTCATACATTTATTCACGATTACAGACATTACTTTATTTTTTCTGTAGTAATCTTTGTTACAATTCAACACTTGATGTTTAAATAGAAGACGGAAGCAAATGCAACACACAAAATGAGGCTCCTCTTTTACTTTGTCCAAAAATTGTGCAACAACAAAATCAAATTTCTCAGATTTTAGTTTAATCTCCTGTCTCTTTAGCTTTACAGATTTTATTAGATGCATCTTATGTTTAGGATCACGATATTGGTTTCTGCTTAATTTTTTAACTTTCTCTCGATGAGACTCATCTTCCTTATATTTAGTCATACTAATTTGTTTTCGTTTTTCTCGATGAGACTCATCTTCCTTATATTTAGTCAAACTAATTTGTTTTAGTTTTTCTTGATGAGACTCATCTTCCTTATATTTAGTAATACTAATTTGTTTTCATTTTTCTTGATGAGACTCATCTTCCTTATATTTAGTCAAACTAATTTGTTTTAGTTTTACTCGATAAGACTCATCTTCCATATATTTAGTCATACTAATATGTTTTAGTTTTTCTCAATGAGACTCACCTTCCTCATATTTAGTAATACTAATTTGTTTCCGTTTTTCTCAATGAAACTCATCTTCCTTATATTTAGTCATACAAATTTAAGTTTTTCTTGATGAGACTCATCTTCCATATACTTGGTAATACTCGATTGTTTAATCTTTTCTCTGTGGGATTTGTCTTCTTTGTATTTTATTTTGCTTTCAACTGTTTTTTCTTATTCTTATATACAAAATTTTCAGATAAGTATTTTGGGTTTTAGATTTTCTTTTTTGTATAAATATGATTTGATTTTTGTATTGAATGAGTTCCTTCTGATTCTTTTTACATTATAAATACATAGAAAAACAGTAATTTGTTTTATTGCTTTTAATATGCTTTGCATGATTCTGGACTTGTGAAGATCATGTACACATGTGTTGTGTTATTAACGTAACATTTTCTTCCCAAAGTTCAAAGCAAGAGTTTTTATCACCCTCCTTTGCACAAAGAACTTCATCAAAATGAGCATTAAATATATAGCCTGATTGGTCAAATGACTATTCTTTGAATTACATTTTGTCCACTGTTTGCCATTGAAAACATATATATCAAGTCCTAACATATTGGCAGCAGATATAAACTCAATTTCCATAGCACAGTAACCCACGTACTTCATCTGTGACTGGTTAACGTATTCTATCACAGAAGTAAAATCTTTAGTCAACATTTTTTCGCATTCTTCCCCATTATTGGTCATGTGTGAAACAACAGCAAGCTTAATTTTACAGTGATTTTTCTCAGAACCACTAAGTGCATAGGCTACAGCCCTGAAAAACTGTTACTGTCATTTAGAATATTTTTAGTCTCACATACATTTCCCTAAGGCCCATACAATATTACTTTTGGAAAATTATGTTCTTCAAATAATATTTTGAAGAACAGTGACTTTAGAAAGGGGAGTAAATAGTAAAGTATTTTGGTGATCTTGTGAAATACAGACAGACCCGTCTTCAATGGAACGCTTAGTTTTCACCGTCATTATATGCACAGTTTTTGGTTCTGTTTTAGCTTGCCAAGTTTTATGTCCCCCAGAAAGATCACTATTCATGCAATAACCATAACATATTTGTGAGTTAGGCTGCTTCACACAAACAACCGTCTCATAATGATTTCCACTGTTTTGCAAATAGATACCGTGATTTGACAAACTACTCAGAGAACTGCATTCAAGCCAATTATCGTCTCAAAATGTGAAAATATTAACACCAAAATAATCAGCTGCAGCTTGAATATCTACTTCAATTGCCCAGCTGCCAACATATTGCATCCTTGAAATGAAATGAAATGAAAGGAATACTCACTTCTTAAATCACTATCACAAATGTGAGAATTTCTTTGTAACTGGTTTACAACAGCAAGCCGAATTTTACGATGAGATTTCTGATTGCCACTGATGGCCTGACTAAGTGCTCTAAAAAAGTAGTTTCCCTCACCAACAATTTTGTTCGTTATACATGGCACACCGAGTTCACCAACCACGCAAGATACATAATTTGCCCGTTCAAAATTACCATTCAACTTTCCACAAAATGACCGTGCAATTTCTACAGAGATGGGGTTAAAATACAGTTCCTTATTTTGGACATGAGTAACAACCACATCATCATCACTATCATCCATGTTTAATGTTTGAAGATCAAATGGATGTTCTCCATAAGAATCATCCTGTATATTAACATTGCTCTGATCAGAAAGAGCACTGATACTTTGCACAGAAGCTACATGTTTACATGTGCTGCTACTTGAGTCAATCTGAACAATTTCAACTCCACTGATCTCAAATACCCTGGGATGGACTTTCACTTCACCAGAAAACCTTGTAAGATAAGCAAATACATCATTAAGAGAAGCAAAGTGGAGAACAATGCTCTTCCCATGCGCATCTATCATCCCCTCGTGGTATCTTGCATGTGAGTCTACAAGAACATAACATCCATTATGACTGATAAGGGCACAAGTACTCCCACAAAGTGTCAAAAAGCAGGTTTCATGCTTCCCACAGATCTTACTCAATCCATCCCAGAGAGAAGTATACACACTATTCTCAATTAACACTCCTTCCACTATATCAACATCTCCAGAAGCATAAAGTCCATAAAAACATTCAAAATGCTGCCCATCAACATGAATTTTTTTAGGCACGTCTGGAATACAAAGTAGCCCATGTCCAGTACTAATTAAATTGCTGTCATGCAAAGATGTGTACAGCTCATCACCTACAGTCACTACATTGTCCAATATATCAGTGTTCCACGAACAAACGCTTTTCAGTGTGTGCTTTGTTAACGCAACAAGACTAATGGCCACACACTGAAGTCCACTGTATGCAAAGCGAGCATCGCCCTGATGAAATGACCCACTGACTGATGCAACATGGCTACTGGAAGCATGGAATGCATCTGTAGCGTGCAAGTCCTCAGTCAGTGCTCCAGATGTGTCCATTGTACTGGACATCTCTTCGACAGAAATGCTGCAGAGTTTATACTCTGTTGCATTTAATGATTCCCTAAGTTTGTTCAAGTGAACCATTAAATCATTTAAACACGTGTTAAATACCACAACAGGCGTACCAGACTCTGATGCTAAACCCTCTGAATTCCGTGTTCCAAAATCCACAACAGCAAAGTACTCTCCATGGTGGATGACCAAGGTGGTTGCATCAGGAAGCATAAAGATACACATTCCGTTTTCCATTAAATGCGTTTGCAACTGCTCGTACAGTTCACCCTCCTGGTTGAAATCAAATTTTCTATGAACAAACATTCCAATTTCTACGTTCCAATTTCCTCCAAAAATAGTCAGATCTTTAACCAACTTGCCCAACCCTGGTTTTAAACATCTGCTTGATCTGTTTTGCTCAACATATCCTGCCAACTTCTGACCTTCTACACGGACTTTGTCTAAATTAGCAGTCTTCCAGGTACAAATGGGAGAAATGTGGTGTTTTATGGCTGCTGTAATACAACATGACATCAAGGTATCAGAGCTAGACTGATTAGTACCAATATATGTCCCTGGAACCAGAGACGGTGGAAAGCCCTCTGAACACCTGCAAGCATCGGGGTTACCAGCCTGACCTTTGGGTGACGTCTCTGTGCACTGGAAATCACCCATCTCAGGCATCTAGAGTTAAAATGTGAAAAACATGACATTTCTACATCCTCATTTCGTCATCTGGTTCTCTTCCAAATACAAAGTATATTACAAATGTAACATGAGATTTTTTTTTTTTATAATACTTAAACTAATTTAGCAACATTAGACATCCAATCCCACTAGATTTCCTTTGGTATACGTTACTAGAAGGATGCTGAATTAAATGTTCCTTTTACTATAGATATCCATGCTAGCAGAAAAGTAAACCACATTATTTTTGCTCTGAATTGTTTTACACTAAATGTTAAAAATTAAGTTAATTAATTTTGAACTTGTTCTTTTGCACAATTGTGAATCGCCATTACATAGCCTGCTATATTTTCTGTGAACTATCAGAGTGTGCTGTAGAGAAATTTAAATTACTTTTGTCTGCATTTATTTTTATACAAAACTACAAAAACATCAGATTGAAGTAGATTCTATTTAAATTCCTTTTAAAATATTAAAACTACAATGATGTTACTAAGAGTATAGTCAAAAAACCTTCCAAGAAAGATTTTGAAAATGTACAGTCTAAGTAGCTCTTGGCTGTGACATCCATGCTAGCAGAGGAGCTAAAAACATTGTTTATGTCTGAACCACTCATTTACAGTAAAATACCACTTCCTCTGATCCATTAGTCAGTATTTACAACAGGAAACATGCCAAATTATTACTGCAAAAGACTAAAATAAACTACCAACATTTGAAATGTCAAAAATTTGAAAATTGTAATTACGTAATGAAAATTGTAGACTGAAAAGAACAACACTCAGACAACATTTTTTATTTATTAAGACACACTGCAGAACACATTATACAAACCCCCTGTCCAGCAGGAACCTCCAAAGGACAGATGCACCCCACACCAGGACGGTCAGACGCCTCCCCAGGACAAGCAGAATGCAGTGCAGGCTTCAGCTACAAATAAATGTCACAAAAAACACATTTTGCACAAAATTAATGTCAATGTCAAATGTTTAGCACTTTTTAAAACAGGTTGAAACTCCACCAAAGTTCTGCACGAAGACACATAAAAACGTCTTTGCAGTAGAATAAAATGCTACAAATAAAATAACATCACAACAACAAAAAAAAGTGACAGAATCAGACCTCAACAGAATGCCAACAAATAAAA
This sequence comes from Micropoecilia bifurca, assembly GCA_903067075.1. Classification (NCBI taxonomy): domain Eukaryota; kingdom Metazoa; phylum Chordata; class Actinopteri; order Cyprinodontiformes; family Poeciliidae; genus Micropoecilia; species Micropoecilia bifurca. The sequence continues at coordinate 5,604 of CAEGAF010125554.1, forward strand.
AACTAAGTTTTAAGACGTGGTTTAAAATCACTCAGATTTTGGGCAGATTTAATCTGAAAATGAAACTTATTCTAGCGAATAGGAGCAACAAAACCCGACGTCCTTTGCTCTTAAATCGAGTTCGAGGGACGTTTAAAAGCAACTGATTATTTGATCTCAAAGTCGTGGACACAGAGCGCAGCTTCAAAAGATCATGAAGATAAGAAGGGGCCAAGTCTATTAAAACTTTAAAATCTATCAGGAACAATAACAGAATGTCAGATGTTGATGTTTTTCATTCTTTAGTTTCTTTATGTATTATTTCAGTCTCTTTGATCTTAAAACACATTATTTGTAATTACAATATATAAATATATATATATTTTAATTAAAATATATAAATATATATATATATATATATAAATAAATAATTATACATTTCACAAAGAAAACTTTTGCAGGAAGAGTTTGGGGTTCATAAAACAAGACCCAGAATGTTCAGTGTCTTATGCACATCTCATGTAAAGATTCGATCTGAAGGAGGACAAACGCTGATCCAAGGCCACTTAGATGAGAAACACATGGCTAATGTGTGGATGAATGAACAAATGATCCTCAAAAAGGATTTGGGGACGCGACGCATCTTAATGTTGGAAAATATTCTGGATTTAAAAGAGCAAGAAGTACTTTTCCATGTCAAATATTTTCAGCGATTTTCTTTTTTTAAGAGCACTTAATAGTTTGGCAGCATATTAATTCATTCAAACTTTTGCACCATCAAGCTGCAGCCAGAAGACAAAAGTCTACATATTACATAAGCTTGAGCTATTTTCGGCAAGATCCAATCTCTCTTCCCAGTACTGTCTGCATTTGGAAATTAGTTCTCCATAGTAATCCGTTAAATATCGTCACCGACTTTCAGCTCTGGTTCTGCTTAATTTCTTACATCTCACTTCGTTAGCCCTGATGACTTATTTACATATTTCATAATTTACAATACGTCTCTTAAAGCTCATATAGAACAACAAAACATCATGTTTCATGACAGCATATTGAGCCATTTGGAAAATTAGTAGACAAGATCATTAAAAAAGGTCAAATGTGTAAAATAAGAGCAACAAAGTCTTGACAGAAGTTGAGAATTGAAACAACTTGAAGCAGGAAGCTGCTCAGCAGTCAGGTGGGTTGGTTTGTGAGGACGAGGCTCCCAGCAGTTCAAAAACGTGACGGAGCAGAACGAGGAGAGTCTGACGACGCTTACATCCCTCCTGGACAAAAAGTAGAGACACACCAGCCAACTCTACCTCTTCCTTCCACCGCACTCTGCAGAGTCCTCCTTTTGTTTCTGATTCAGACATGACTGCTTTTATGCTTCACACATTGTTCAGCACTTTGATGAAATCAAAGCTGAATCCCACTTGCTGGAGTTATCCCTAGGGCCACAGCTCTACACTCCCTCTTAATTCAGGGAGGTTAAAATTTTTCCGAGGAACGGGACGCTCCTTTAAGAAGCATGATCGGTTCACACTCATTTACGTGGCCTAAAATGCTCATCTTGTATTGTGCAAGCAGATCTCAATCCTCCGGCACACATGCATATTAAGAAAGAGAAAAGCCAAATCTATTTGAATGGAATTATCTTTTTGAACAAATGTTATAATGATATGCATGGTAATGTTTCACTATGTTAACATCAGAAGCAATCAAAATACAGTTTATTTTCCATTTTTGTTCATTCTGCAACATATTTTATACAGACATGCAATAAACTACATGTTACAATAGTTGTTGGCATGCAACAAATTTTAAATAAGGGAATATTTGATCGTTGCTATTTTATAATGATTGACAATATTGAAAAGTCATATGTTGGAGCACTTTTAAAAGACTTTGTGCCATTCAAGTGTGTTAACTGAGAACCGGCATATTCACACACACACACACACACACACACACACACACACACACACACACACACACACACACACACACACACACACACACACAGATAACGGCTTTGTTTCCTCAAGTGGGCATGAGAAATCTCTGTTTTGGGGGCTTACAAGACAATTTCTCTTAGCTGGACTACTACAGTGAAAAAATAAAAAATAATAAATTGGATGCCATATCCTTTAACAGAGGTCAGGGCTGAGATTCAGGAGAAATAATTCTGTAATTCAGTGTAAATATGTAAATAAGCTTTGAGTTGCGTTCTTCAACCAACATCATAAAACTGCAACCAAAAACTGAAAATCTGAGATTTTTCTTGTTAATCAACCTCTAATTTTCCCAAGAAAACGTTGGACCTTGATCAACCATCCATTATGGATGAACAGGTCAATTGAGGATTCGAAGGAGTTCAGTGAACCTAATTTCTTTCTTAGACTTATGCGTGAAGTTAGTGTCTAGTTTAAACAGGATCAACTAGAGAGTGTAAAGCTCAAAGCTTACTGCGGCGGCTTCAAACCATTTTTACCGCGTGCATCGCGCTACCTCAGAAAAAAAGGCCTTGTGAAAAGAGCGTAACGTTTAAAAAGAGAGCAGCGTTGTTATCTGGCTGTGGACCTCTTAAAAACGTCTTTTGTGGGTGATCTTATTACAGAGGAACGCACACAGCAGCGCTGGCATAGCTCAGGCTTTAAGAGAGCAGGGACCCACATCTCAGAGAGGCTCCACGGCGCTTAATCACACTCTTCTGATTACACACAAAGGCAAGAACACTAAACACACACAGCGGGAACAAGTACAGGCCGATTCTAACTCTGACGCACTTTGGTTTAAGATTATCCGGCCCAAGCTGAAAACCTGGTTCAGTTCCGGGTGAGCTGCCTTTTTTAAATTTTTTTTTTACATTTTTATTTTTAACAGCACCCGGTCTAAACACAGCTCAGTACACGAAAGGCCTTTTTCCTGCTCAGTCTGTAACAGCAGGACAAACAGCTCTTTCTCATGTGAGCAGCTCTGTACATTACTCACAAGCTTTTTTATTTCTGGCTCCGAAGCCATAACTGGAAACATTTTCAGACTAATTACCTACAGCAATGAGACATAATTTATCATGGACCTGAATGCAATTATAATTGGGTGACTTACTCCATAATTACATTAAATAATCCACTTGCTTCATAATTATATTGATTAGGGTTTGTAATGGAGAACATTTTGCAGCTTGGCACGGTCTCGTCACGAACGCTGGTGAGACGCTGCAGACACACCTGCTGTTCGCATTTATTTGGCCTGGTGTAAGTCACACGCACTGTGACTGTTTGCTGATAGAAAAAGACAAGTTCTTGCTTTTTAGAATCTGTATTAAGCAGGGTTGGGACTCTAATGCATTAATTATTTGCTTAGATTTTAACAAATACATGTGTTAATGCAATTTTCAATGTAATTTTTGCTTCAAAAATAAATCTGATGGGAAGCTGGAAAAGACGATTGTTGTGTGGAGGTTGGTGCAAAAAGGAATCGGCTCATCACAATGCAAAACGCCAGCTACAGTGTAACAGCAGCAAACATAGTTTTTTTTTCTAAGAAGTCACATGGATGGACCCTGCAGTTAAATTGGTTAAAAATGTTAGTCAAGTCCGACTGCTATTAAACTGTAGGAGAACAGAAAAAGCAATTTGCTGGATAGAAACAGAGTTTATTGTGCTCAGGTACTTTTTTTTTCTTGCCTTGCAGATGGTGACCAACTGTCTACGGTATTTACTTCCAAGCAGCCTGACCTTCTTGAAACTTTTTAAACATGCTCATTAAAGAGTTCGGCAGAACTCTTTAATGAGTGTATAATAAACTCTTTATTGAGTTTATTGTCTGAAGGCCTTCTGAGGTTATTCTGTAGACTCGGTACAGATTAGAGCTGTTTTAATCCCAGTTCCAAATTCTGAGTCATTTAGTGAATGCTGCTAAACTAAACCATGAAACTGTTATTTTGTAATATAGCAAACAGAACATTCTCAAATATTTTTAGAAGTCTGTCATAGAAAGACATTTCATGTAAAAGTATTACTCTAAACCTAAAAGTAAACTTTAGACATAATGGTGGAAACCAAAAGGACACAGAATTAGCACGTTTGTGATATAATTATGCAATGACTCTATCGTTAAATAAGTAGAAAATCATCCAAATTCCTGCAGAAAACACTGAGAACAAGACCACTGTCAGACTTCTTGGAAACTATTTTATCAGCAGTTCTTTCAAGACCCAGATTTGACAATCTGGTATCTCCCAAAAGTATCAAAAAGTATTTATTAAACTTATGCTGAGGGCAATAAAGTCTGTTTGATTTGTGCTGTGACTAAAACTGAAACCTCTAGATTAGTTTTATGAAGTTCACACAACCTCAACTGGAACTGGAATCCATTCAGTTTTGCTTTTTGCTGCATCGCACAATGAACAGAGCAGGACAACTGCCTGGTAGGCCCTAATCCTACCATATGATCCAACTCAAAATGACCTAACCACAAAACTAACTGAGGAAATTGAGAGGGGTGCTGGAAACATAGAGCAGCACTGCAGCGCCGTGTTGGCCGCTGTCATGAATGTTGGTGAAATAAGCTAAACTATGTTTGACCCACATCATGGCAGAACCTTATTTACTGCCAACCAGTGTGTATGATTTCTCTGGTGACAAGGGAGACATTTTTACGATTGAAGAACAGCCAAACCAAGGCACTATTTTAATACTGTGACTTTTCCTTTTTTGTCATGTTTATGATCACAGATAATGAACAAAGGCATTCAAAAGGTCATATGTGGGGTGTTCATGGAATTTGGAGATTGTGTATTTCACCAAGGACCTGCTGTCTGAATCTGAGATCTGTAGTAAGAATTAGTTTTATCTAAAGTTTTTGGCTATAATTAAAATTAATCTATTTTCATGCATGAAAAAATTATCAAGATCTGCACAACCAAAGGCTGAAATCAAAAAGCTGCCGCTACTTCCCAACATTTCCCCAATACTATAAAGGTTCCTTCAGGTTCATTGGACATTTGAAGTAAAAGGATGAGAATTTTCACTTTTCTCAAGCTTCTTTAAAAAGTAGGATTTTATTCATTCATAACAAATTAAATTAGCTCCAAAAAGTATGTATTTTATAATCAAGTCAGGCGCACAGAACCAAAGGCACTGCAAAAATGTCTTTTGAGCTAAACATCATCGTAATCTATTAATTAATGGCATATGCTTATAAAAATCTTCAACGTGAGAAAAATCCATTCAATCCAGAACAAAAAATGTAACAAGGCTGAACTGACTTATTTTTCACTTGATTTTCTTAGAAACAGTCAGAAACATTACATGTCTGATTGGCATTTTTCCAGCTGGGGCTCCCATTGGCCTGCTCATCTTCTCCTTGAAAACAAGTGATTTTGAAGTTTCAATGTATATCTAGAAAGACTACCAGCTATTTGTGTGGCACACAAAAGCAATGAGGATAGAGGTAAAATGATTAAAATGGAATTTAATCAATTATAACCTTTCCATGTAACAAGGTTTTCAGTAAAAACTTTCTTGGGGTTTGTAAAACAACAAAAATAAAAATCTGAGGAATTACTTTTAAAAGGTTCCTTAAGCATGCTCTAGTGGACCCGGGGCAGATGGACAGAAATGAGGCCGCCATGCCCGGGCGCCACCCGGTCCTCTGACCACCACCAGCAGCCAGCAGGGTGGGTGAAGCGTCTTGCTCAAGGACACAATCGAGACAGAGGTGTAGTTTGATTGCAACCCACCGGTTAGACGACAAACATCTACCACAATTGCCATTGTTGCCCCACAGAAGGCTGTGTTCAGAGTCCAACCAGTCAACCTACTTATTTTGTATTTCACATTGCAAAATCTACTTAATTTCTTTGCAATTAGGTACGCATGCAAGCTAGTTGCAGAAACTCAAAGTCAAAGTAATTGCCTCCAACTGCTTGTTTGAATTTTAAGAAAAAAAAGAAACAAAAATGGAGCTTTCCGCTTTTCAGGTATTTGCTTTTCAGGTTTATAAGTTACAGGTAAAGTTAAAAGAGAACAACAAATAAAAAAACACGAGTTACATAAGAAAGAACAACAGAAGCAGCAGCTGTATCCTGTTTTATAGTCCTCATTCCTGTCAGCTGCACTGACAAACCACTGAATTCTCCATCTGAGCTTAGCATCTGTTGAAATCAGACTCCTGTCCTCTAAGTCTGGCTGCTTAGCACACAACCACACAGTTCAGCATCCAGGAAGTTAATCCTGCATCTGGTGTTTGTCAGGCAGGATTTCTACAGGTGAGAGACAGTCTCTTCGACGCAAACCTGCCTACGGAGAGTCGCATGGTGAAAGAAAAGCCGACTCTGAGCTGCTAACGAGAGCATTCTGCGGCCGACTGAACCCTCCTCAAACAGAGCATGTAGCGAATAATTCAACATGAACCACTAACAGATGCGGGCACAATATAATCTTCATATGGATCCAATTTGGAACCAAACCCAACGTTTTAGGTGCATCCTGTTTAAAGCTGCCAGCAACTGAAAATATGGAGAAGTGATGGTAGCGAAAGCTGGAGGACAAAAGCTGAAAATGAGCAGTTAAATGAAAAGGGGCCGGAGGGGGAATTAATGTGGGAGCATTTTTCTCATTTTAAAAGATTAAATGTCAATAAACTTGTTAATAATCCTTATGTAAGACTAAAATTAGGCTAAAGAGTGAGTGTTCATGACTATCTGGTAGAGAGTTTTGTTTTAAAAACATCAGCATGAAAATTCTGCATTGAGTTGCATATTCTCTGGTGCATGATTGGGTTTTCTCTACCTGGCTTCATCCCACAGTCCAAACACATTCTTGCTAAATTGTCTTTTTATATGAGAGATAAAAAAAAATTGCCAGGATTTGTAGAGTTTTCTAAAAATTTGGAAAAAAAAGAGACTTGGTGTTTAAAAGAAGGACAAATTCCACACACCCAAAAAAATAAGACCAATTTTTATACTCAATAAAAGCAAATCTTTTTCATCTCAAGCTGCAAGTACGCATCTTACCCATTTCCCATATCTCTTTGCTTTAAGGTTCCCTGATAAGATCAATTCCAATAAAGAGAAGAAGCCATAAAAAATCCACAGAAATGTGGAGGTGAGAGACAAATGGAGAGCGATCATGGTCCATAAAGCACAGAAGCAGTAAAAAGGCCCTTAGAGCAGGCATTTAACGCAAAGGAATTCTGGTATCACTGCAAGGCCTTTCAATAAATCAGAGCTCACAGGGGCTGACCTCAGAACGTATCGGGGCACACACACACACAAACATGTCACGTGTGAACACACACACAGACGGACGCGCACACACACTACAGTAATTACAATTGCACATCCCGATAGGTGGGAAAACGTCCATGAACTGCAGTTATTTTTCCTTCTTACTGCAAGTCTTCCCGCTCATGGAGACAGATCAAAGATTCTGCAGAAAGCGACCCTTTCTTCTGCCTCTCTCTGAGGGCTCCATGCTGGGAGACTGAATGATGTGGTTTTGGAAGTCCAGTGATGTCTCTGGTATTTGTTCAGTAGTGGACATGAGGCTGGAAATACACAGACTTCAAAGGGAATCAGATAAAGAACACTGTGAGAGTCTGAAGCCCACGGTCACTGCGTGTCCCCTCTCCAGACACAGATGTTCGAAACAGGCCCACATGTTCCCATCTTTGACCTTGCCTTGATACTGATGTAATACGTCAACCCCGATCCTCCGATTTTCATAACTGCAATATAAAAAAAAAAATCTCTGGCACAAGGAGGTAAAGGCGTAACAAAGAGGAATAGAAAATTAGATGGTACCTCACGTCAGCAAAAATATGGCAGGCAGAGTTTTTTCTCTGCCAACAGGTGTGTGAGCCAATACCTGTGTGTAGGCGGGGATGAGAGGACCTCATCGGTTTGCGGCTGGTTGAACATACAGCCACAAATCTGTCACTGGTCAATTTCTAACACACCTCCGCCTGCATCGGCTCAACTTATCGCTTCCTTTACGGCACAAAAGGCCCTCAGTTTCAGCTGGAAGGAAGTGAGGACTGAGGGAGAGGGAGACCTGAAACCAGAGACTGATGTGCTAAAGCGCAGTAGATTTGTTTTAAATAACATTTCTGAATTTTCATATGTTTCTAACCTGCTTCATGTACCATCGTAATTAATCAAGATTAAGTGAAATTATTACTTTAGGTCTCCTAAAATGAGTAAATTGCAATTAAATCTGTAAGTGTTATGACTTGTTAATTTAAGACGTCTTTATAAACAAATGTGAAAGCAATGCAACAAAAAGTTTAAAATGCAAAATTGCCATACATGTTAATACTTTTTCACATATTAATAGTGGTGTTATTGAGTTTCTGTTGTGGGGTATTTGTGGAAGCCTGCAGTTTGTGACACAAATGGTAAATATGTGTAAAAAGTAGTGGTGGCACTCATTTTTTAAAATCAATTTAATAACAGGGTTTATATTTATTAATTTCAAGTAAACACATTTTTATCAAAAACTATACAAACAAAATAAGCAACAATTTCAATTCAAAAATTTATTTCGCTACTAAATTGCTGAATAGACATGTGAGCCCGACAACAAATAGTATTTATTTAGAAATGTGGATCGTGGGCGCTGACTTTGATATCTGTGCTGCCGCAACATGTTTTGCATTTCGATGGTATTTTAGGCTTGAATAGCTTCGGAAATAAGCCAACTTCTTTTTTGCACAACTCTTACACAAAACTGTAGTATTTTTCAATGTCTCAGATGAAATTTTGAAGCAAAAATTAACCCAGAGCAAAGGTTTAGGCTTGGGTCTTTTAAATGTAAAAAGTGCTTTATTTTATTTAACATGTTCAAATCTATGTAATTCATAAATCAAAATTATGCATTAAAGTTCCAACTGTAATGTGCAATTTTAATGTTGTTTATTATAATGACAATATTTTATACTGAAATTGAGTTTATCTATTCAGCAGGGGAAATTCTGTTAAAAAAACACATTTTTATGTAAAAACCTTATACATATACCACATGTCACAGATTAAAATTACAAAGCTGCATGAATCACAAAGCTGCTGTTTCACACCAGACCTGTCTTGGTACTTTGTTCCCAGACAAAACGCATGTTTTGAGTTAAAATCTTAAAAATTGTTAAATTAAACTCAGACAAACAATGCTTTATCCAGAAATACCTCCCACACAGCTTAGTTATACTTGGGCCCAGCCTTGTTGTTTTATTTCCAATTGTTATAAACATTTAATTACTCTTCTAAATATTATGGATAAGCTTAGGTAAGAAGCAGTTTTCTTGCAGCCATTTCCTGAGTTATGAACATCAACGAACATCTGCCTTACTTGAATGGCATGTTTTCTTGTTTTACCCAGTTGTCAAGATTCGTTAAGATGAACAGGCCTTGTTATGTTTATACCCCAGTAAAAGAAGAAGTCATGAATTATTAAAGGTCCTAAGCACTCAGAAAAAAAACATATATACAAAACAGCTTCAACAGTTAAACTGTTAGGGCTGCTGAAAAAAAAGTAGCACAAGTGGTTTTGTTAAATGCAATTAAATCTGCTTACTTCTTAATGTGCGATGACCCAATTGTAATCCATAATTTTTATTTGAACACATTTCTGTTTCGACCTAATTTACATCATTGTGCATAGAAAGCATTTTATCTTATGAAGCTTGGCAAAGTAATGTTTACATAAGGCTTAATATGTTTGTTATTTCAGGAAGTTCTTCTTGTTGCTGTTATTATCTGTTTACATTCATTGATATTTTGTGGTCTCTCATCTTAGTCAGATAAACAATTTATCTTTCCTACACCGTGAAATAATTTTTTTAACTTCATACATATTATTTTTCTTTATTTTTTTTCTATATCCATCTTGAATGCTGAATGTTAGGCCTGCTGCTTTCGACAGTCATGCCTCATTTCCTTGAAGGTGCTGCTTTCTCTGGCAGTTCAACCGTCATGTGATCCGGTTGTGTTAATGAAAGCTGAATATACAGACACACATGCAGAGGACATAAAATATTTACATACACCATATAAAAATACAAGAAAAACCCACTGTCTTTAAATCCAGAGGTTTTCATACAGTAATTGCTATATCCAGATGATGCTGTGGTTTTGTAAAATTTGCTGATAGGTAAATCTGCAACATCTCAGTGTCACTTATGGCTTCATTTTAGGTTCAGCTATGGCAGAACTTTATCTTAGGGCAAGATCTCAAACACAATTATTCCTTGTGTGACATTTTAAGAAACGAAACAAAAAATAACAACAAACAAACAAAATAAAAACACCCAGTTATCAGGAAGAGAGTAGTGGAATCCCAGAGTCTGTTATGTTGAATTATTAACAAGTGAAATTTTTTTTTAATTACTCAATCTTGATAAGTTGTAGTTTTAAGTTATTTAAGTTTTGCATGATTATTATGCAAGTAGTGAAGGTCAATCAATCAGCTTGAGTTTGAGTTCAATTTATTTCAAAAGATTATAAATGAGTTTGATTATTTTTTTAAAAAAATATAGAGTTTAAGCTACTTGTTTTACTCTTAGTGGAAGAAAATCAGTTCTGTATCCTAGAAAAGTGTGGTTTTGTGCTAAATGTTCATATCAGCATATCAGCAGAAATAAATGCAGAAGAGCTTGTGAGGATGCTAGCAAGAGGCTGTTACTATCCACAGAGGAACATGTCATGTAGCTAAAAGATCACTCAGCAAGGAAAAGCAACATAAAATGCCGACAAATATGAAGTGTTTGACCATAATGATTGAGTTACATTTAGAGGGAAAAGAAGGAAAGCAAACATGGAAACTCCATTCTAACTGTCAAAAAGATGGTTAGCAGCTTCATGAGTTGATATTTTGCTGCAGGAGGGACTGGTGTACTTCACAAAATAGTGAAGTAATGACCATGTATACCACCAAACCAATTACAAAATAATGGATTTTTGTTAGCAAATTTAGTTCTCTAGATTCTCTATCTCAATGCCTGGCCTCACTGGCATGGAAACATTTGTAGCCAAATCTGAAAAGGTGTCTACAAGCAAAGGCATTGACAAATATGACTCAGTTACACCAATTTACATAAAAGGAATGGGTCAAAAATCCAGCAAACTATTGTCAGAAGCTTGTGGATGGACAAACTGAAATGTTTGACAAAAGAAATCTACTGAACACTAAGGAAATATATGCAAATGTATGACAGAATTTTAAACAAATAGGTAAAGTTTTCAAACATCCAAAAGTTAAGACAAATACATAAATGAAAAAAAAAAGAATAATATATTTGTTCTCATAAAGTTGATGCTAAGCAAAACATGAAGTGCATGAGTTACATGGAAACAGTGTTTGTTTTGCATCATGCTACGTATTTAATTTCAACCTAAACGATTTACACACCATAAAGCCATTCAACATGTAAGTATGTTGAAGTTTAAATATCTTATCTAAACATAGTTGCCATTTAAAATGGTTCGGGATTTCCAGAGGGGTTAAAATACGACCTGACCATTTGACTTCCGGCTCTTTTGGCACCACAAATCGGGGCGTTCATGTCTATCGTTTCATCAAAGCAATAAAGCACGAGTGTAGTAAATGAATAGCGAGGTGCCGGGTCTTTGGGAATTCAAGACAGTTATTAGCCACTCCCAGCTACAAGTCAAAGGGTCAGGTCCAGTGTGTCTCTTTCTATGCGTGTGTTTGCGTGTCTGTGTGAGAAAGAGCTGCGAGAGTTACAGCTCAGGTTTCCTTCCCTGGCTCCCCATGCAGCTTGGCCTCCGCACAATGTGTTAAGTGACCTCTAAGGGGTGGCCCTGTCACCCTGATGGGTACGGGCCCTGCTCACATGACCACACTTACACAAAATATGTAAAAGCTGTATAATTAAAACATTCAAGTGAAAGGAAGCAAAGTTGTGAGGTTCTACCTAGACTACTCTCAATATTTCAAACTTGTTTTGACACTTTTTGTCCTTTTAAAAAAATATATAAAATAGATAAAAATAATTATATCCATGTGTGGACCATAAATTCTTGGTAACCTTTAATTATAGACTAATAGTCGTCTAAAAACCAAATGAAAAACACAATCAAACAACAAATAATGCAAGTCATTTTAATAAGTTTTCTTTGAATTTAGATTTTTTGGACAATTTCAGCAATTTTTTTTCAACATACACACACACACATATATGTGTGTGTGTGTGTTTCTGTTTTTATATATATATCTATATAGTGTGTGTGTGTGTGTGTGTGTGTGTGTGTGTGTGTGTGTGTGTGTGTGTGTGTGTGTGTGTGTGTGTGTG
>CAEGAF010125561.1:0-14790 GCA_903067075.1 Micropoecilia bifurca
GCTTTCAGTCGCATGCCGCGAGCGGCGCGATGCGATTATGAACACGTCATGGGCTTTTTTGGGGGGAGTGGGGGTTGAACTTTAGTGAACTTTGTCACCTCTTTAGACTAAAGGCTCATAGAAAGCTGATGAAACATGTCCACACATCACACCACGATGCGTTCCGGATCGTGCCAATCAGGCATAAAGTTTGCTCAATTTAACATACATTCACTTTAATATATATCAAACGTTTTGAACAAGTGAATCAGTGGGATTCACAAGTGTTCATGTACTACACCATCTATTTAAATCAATATTTAGTCAACTGACCTTATATTGCAAAACTTTAAAATAATAATCCACTAATCATAGCCATGCAGACAACAGTTGCTGATTTGCCTTTGCCTTTTCAGAAAATGATTGCAATATCAATTGTAATCCCTTCATAATTAGGACATTGACTCTTGTCATAGATCTAGTCATTTGTAAAACTACAGTTAGTAAGTTACCTGAGTAACAAATTTCTTAGCTTGTGTTCTTTTTATTTCTTACAAAGGGTTTCTTCAGATAATAGGTGATATCTATACATTTTGAAGCGGCCCAGCCAGGGTAACAACATTAAAGATTAACTAAACTCCAAATCTACTTTGGTTTGCAGATAAAGTGTAAATATTGGACCTTAAGTGTCCCATCTCCATGTTACTGTGCAGAATGTGACATTTTCATATAAATATTGTTCAATTCTGCAGTATTTGACTTAAAATGGTTGAAATGCTGCCATTGTTTGAAGTGTGGTTACTGCTGCTGAATTGCTGCTGAATTTTTCTTTAGGTTATAAATGATACAGCTTGGTTGATGTCTTTGACTCATCCACGCATTTGGGTATAAAACCATTTCACTCAAATATGCACCTGTGGCGAGTCAGGAGTTGGAAACGCAGACATTGTGTGAATTGATTAATAGCATTTTCATCTTTGCACATGTGCGATTCATTTGCAAGGGGAAACACATGATGGAATTGATCTCCTCCTCCAGGTGCGGTTTGCTGCAGAACAACTGTGAGACTGACTACAATGCTTAGAAAGAAGGAGGAGCTTACGACAACACTTGCTACTCACTGAGGATAGTTACTGCAAAACTTTTGGTGCTTTGATATGTTGTTGCCAAAGTCTCTGATAACAGAAAAAGTCACTGGATTTGTCACTAGTCTTTTTTTGACAAAAGTCAAAGTAGTCTGAATGTTAAGTGACAGTCTTGTCTTGACAGATTCCCCCTTGCTGGAGACAGGGAGAGGTTGGGTTAGTTTAGTTCCACTTAAGTTAGATGTAGAATCTATGGAGGTAGCTAAAAATTACATTAATGTTGAGAAAACCTGATATAAAACTGAGCAGAAACGATTGATCAACAAAAATATCTCTAAAAGCACACAAACCGTTTGTCAGAACTTGCAGTATATTAATTGATACACGACACGGCAAACCTAAGTGCAAAAAGTAGACTTCTTTTGTTTCTTGAAGATAATCAACCTGCCATCCAAAAAGCTTCTTCAGTTTATAACATGCATGGAGGTAAAAGCTTATAAATTATACTCTGAACAATCACACTAAAAGGGCCATTAGGTCACTAATGGGACCATTAGGACAGGTGAGTCACAAGTCCTGTCCCAAACGATACCGTTTCACAAGGTATGAATTGCTAGAAAGAAGGGTCAGCATGGAAGGTGTTAGAAAGACGAAACCCGCCACCATGTCCTTCACCAGTCCCAGTCCACAGTATTTGAACTCAGAACTTTAAAAAGAAAAACAAAAAGAAAGATCATTTTGAAGGAAATTGTTACATTGATTACTCACACCACCTTTATTTTATAATTACTTGTTCAATCTTTATTTGTTGAAAATCCGACTGACATATTTATGTCATTTACTTTATAAACAAAGTACGAAGTCTTAAAATCATGACAATCTTTAAAGTAGCCCCAATTAGTTGGCCTGGAATTCAGCTTACTCTACTAGTTTAAATTATTTGTATACAACAGCTGATATCAAGAGGATAAATATGTGAATGGCATCAGATAAGAGTATTGTACATTTACATAAAAGTCTGCTTACTATATTTCTATTGACTGCATGTAGGATCCATCCTTCTCTCTGTGCTTTCTTGCTCTTTTTCCAAGACAGTGCTGTGAGATGTGGCAACGGTTAGTAATCAGTGTTGGGGATCAACATTAATTTTTATATTGTTTAATGCCATTAGTTGAGATTGATGTATGTGTGCAAATCAATATGAGCAAACAATATGTCTAGTATGTGCCAAATTCTCCAAGTATGATTCTTTGGTTGAGTTTTTTTATTTTTTTTGTTTGGTCCTATAAAAAGAGCTCTATGTCATCCGCTGCCTACTTGACCTGAGATGTCATTGCATGTCACTGACAAACAGGGTGACCATGCCTTTGCAGTGGCAGGACCCATTCTGTGGAACAACTTAATGATGCATATGAAGACTGCTCAGAAATTGGACATAAAAAAACCTCCTAAAAGCCTATCTTTTTTGTTGGCTTTTATTTCAAGTGGAGGTTGACTCCTGTGGCATTATTCTGTCTTTGAAGCTAGTATTATAAACACACACACGCACGTACACGCACACGCATATACATATGTTTCTGTCTTTCAATGTTTTCTTTAAAACACAAAGAAAAATTGATTACATGATGGAATTGGGTACTGATGTAATTTAATGTGCCCTGACCATTTTAAACAAACAGCCAAATAAATGAACATTTGGAAGAGGGGAAGATCCTGCTTTAGTATCAAAATAATCTAAAGCAGCAACTTCCTAATGAAAAGTAAATGTACAAAGAGAGGAGCTCGATTGACTCTCACAGTTTGGTTTAACTGTCAGTTTTCTTCTTCTTCTCAATTCCTTGAATTCTAAATAAGCTTGAAACAGTTAAAGACTTATTGATTGTTACCTATGGTGCAAAGAGGAAAGTACATTCATGACAAGTTAGGGTGGACTGTTGCAAGACAGGCCCCTTGTGTTAGAGGGTTAGATGCCATATGGGCAGCAACATGTTCAGCTCTGTTACCCTAATAAATTGTTGTTGACAGTGCCCTCTTGAGATTTGTGATGCTAGATTAGCACTGCAGACCCTAACCATGAAAGCATCCTCTATACCTTATCAGTGGTGATAAGGATTGCGGGAGAACACTACATTTACGGTCTGCAGGAGCTTAAATTTATACATTAGGAGGTGATTTCTCTGTTTTGTTGTTTTATGAGGAACTCTTTATTCAAGTCATGATGCTGATCTGTACAGCTAAGGCTTAAAAAGAAATTCTTCGGACCACCATACCTCTAGTCTTCAAGGAAACAGCATTCCTGGAGTTCCTGTATTAGTAAAGGTCTCCCTGGTTCAGTGCTGCGCAAATCAATACAATAATATAGTTTGATATATTGAGTCAGCATTCCAGGAAATGGGAAACTGATGACTTTATTCATCAGCATTTATATATTTTGAAATAGAGACGTAACATGTTGGTGGCTGGCATCTTGAAAACGTATTGCCTAGACTTTGACAGCTTTTTGTTAACTTGTCACAAAGGACTCGTGATACTACAACATCATTGTGAGAGAAATAGAGTCGCATACAAAGGCTGGCCTTGTTAAGGTCATGCTTATTAGTATGAAACAGCCTGAAGCACCTGTCAAACTTTGATGGCTCTCAGAAGCTTTAATATACTTTTAGTCCCCTTTCTTCAAAATCACTAGATATGACTGAACGACAGAAAAAAATTACATGTGCATATTTTACTATAGTACTTAGTCTTAACAGGACAGTATTATGTGTTTTCCAGCCACCTGGTATAATTTTATAGCACACTCAAAGTACCTTCAGTTGTCATAAAAATGCTACATCAAACATGACTTATAGGGTCCTACGATTAGTTGTAACAATGTTTTTTTATATATAGAAATATTTATTTTAGATGTAAAAACAATACAGTAAAATAACTGCTGGCTATTTTGTTTTTATAAACTTAAATAAAAATACTGTCACAAAGACGTCGCCATGTTTATGCTGCAATGCATTATGGGCAAGTAATTTATGTTTGTATGCCCGTCTAGCCAAAATGACTTTGAGTAACGTTAGCGCCCTGAAATGGAAGACAATGTAGATATCACATCCGAACGAAGGAAGAGGAAAGAGTTGACTGAAGATATTTATGCTGCTGCAGCGCTGCCACCTTCTGCTTCTTAAATGAAGCAATGAATGTCACGTACCTCACCTCTGCTCGGACTGTGTCACAGGTAAGTAGTTGGCGGGCTCTGTGTCTGGCCCGGTCTTTACTTCGGTAAAACCTGTAAAAGATTCTGTTAAAAATCGTTACAGGCGACAGTAAGAGATTCCGGCGTTACCGGTCTGACGTTTCTTCCAGCGTCTTTCGCTCGCTAGCCGAGGGCGGGGTTTAGGCGTTTTGTGGCACAACGTTGGTTTTTAGCTTGTCGGCTAAGGATCACTTTTTAGAACAGTGGTTTTTAACCTGGGTTCGATCGAACCCCAGGGGTTCAGTGAGTCGGTCTCAGGGGTTCGGCGGAGGTAAAGACACACTTGTGTAAAGTCGTGATGACGCCCCACTTTCCATCACTTGCTGCAGAGGATCACTTTACATTGCTTAGCCAATCAGAGGATCACGTTACATTGGTTAGCCAATCAGAGGATCACGTTACATTGCTTAGCCAATCAGAGGATCACGTTACATTGCTTAGCCAATCAGTGCTGCGGAGGAGCACTGATTGAAGGAGCTTCACTCTCAGCATGGATTTAAACTTTTGTCTTTAATTACTTCATCAAAGCTCACAGTTGTTGCCAAATTCTGTAGCTTTTGGTGCACTTCTAAATCTGCTCCTTAGTCGCATCTTTTCGGGGTTGGTACTGCCTCTAGTGGCGTTGGGGTGGTAACACAACTAATATAATTATAATTACATTACTAAATCAGAATACCGCAAAGTCTTTATTATTAAGTTTTTCATTCTCTTAAGAATGTAGGGCTAATTAAATGACCTAAACGAGATCTTAAAGTGGTTCCAGTTTCTCTCAAAGGCCAACCTGTTAAAACTGTGGCAAATTTTAAATACATTGGGTTGTTCCTGTACAGTCAGCTCAGCTTTGCTGAAAACACTGACTAAATTTTGAAGAACTGTTCTCAGAGTCCCTACCTTTTAAGAAGACTTGGTTATCTATGTCTTGAATTTTGGGGGTGGGGGATCATATTTTATTTATCACTACAGAAGGGTTCAGTGAATGCGCATATGAAACTGGTGGGTTCAGTACCTCAAAAAAGGTTAAGATCCACTGTTTTAGGACCTTCATCAGTTTTGCTAACATGACTCAAAGTCTTTTGGAGACCAATGCTGAGAGCAGGACTGTGGATCCTACAGAATTTGTGTTCCCTTCTTTCCCACTGGACTCTTTCATTTTACATGTGGGAAGTGATCCAGAATCACCTTATTACACTTTATTACAGCCAACAGCCACAGTGTGATAAATTTTTAGCCAGTCAAGCAATATTATAGACAGCGCTTTGGGTAAAGTTAACCTTCCTGTGTTTACGCTGCAGTAGGGTTTGTTGTAAATGATTATTTTAGTAATCGAGTATTACTAAAATAATACACAAATAAAAATTTTGATAAAATAAAATGCTAGTAAATAATGCAGTGACAGCAGTATTGCGATTGGATATCAACATCATCCCAATTTTTAATATTTGGACATCTCTAACAATAACTTTTCTATAGTTTAGAAAATTAACCTGTAACAGTAATAGCTCACATTTTAAGTTTATCTGGACAAACATTATACAAAAATATCAGATTATATAAAATTTCATAATAAAGAGCCAGGCTCCCAGACATTTGTTACAAAAAAGTATATGGTCCAATTTTAAGTTTATGTTTTCATCTTCAGTCAATTCAACAGGTGAGCTCTTACTTTGCACAGCCATTCATAGCTTTTGTGTATACATACTCCCACTGCTCTCTTCCCCACTGTTCGCTCTGAACCAGTCACTAATCAGTAGCTCTAGGATGTGAAAGGCTGCCATATTCCATGCATCGCACCAGTCAATTTAATGATGCTCATTGATCCCTCGAAAAAACAATAAAAACCCAGCAATTATCACACCTCAATAAAATACACCAGTATTCACCGGACGTTATGTTGCTAGCCTTAGCATTCGTCAACAACTCAAAGGCTGAAGTAAGAGCATTGTGCAACACAAATAATCACTCACCCAGAACACAGTTCACTAAATAATAAAACATAATTTAATGAAGTTGCATGGCAGGTAATTTTTCTTGAGGAATTAAAAAAAATCGAACCATTCAGGGAATTGTTACAGCCCTACTCTGTAGAATCCAGAACAGAACGGACGCAACTGTGTCATCAACCCAGCATTTGTTGCACAAGTGAAAAAGTAGATGAAAAGTATAACAGGATATAAAATTAAAAAAAAATTCTGTGATTGTAAATTTTTATTTATTACAACCAAGTACTTTTTAGTTACTAGGAAAATTATATTTAGGCCAACATGTTCATCTAATTGTGGGTCCCTTTTATAGAAATTTGACCTCGTAATTTAACGCCTTGAATTAGAACTTGTTCCTTTAAGAAAATCCTGCTTTTAGCAACACTCTGCCATCAGAAAGTCATCACATTGCTCCTCTGTTTGCCCTTTAGAAACATTTTTACCAGCATTTCACTGAGAAGTAGATTGCACAGATGTGCAGTTTCACTAGGTGTCCACTAATTGCTGCTAGTCTGAGGAAACTGAGTGGGGGAGTCACAGGGGCTGGATGCTTTGTCATGTGGAAGCTTGGAACCTTTTGAATACCTCATAGTTTATATGGTTTAGGTCAGATGGGTTTGTTGGGCAATCAAGTAATGCCATGATCAATAAAACAGGTATAGGCACTGTTGGCAGTGGTACACACCTGCCAAGTCCGGCAGGTAAAAATGTGAACTCTAAGCTTTCAGGAAAGATGGCTGCACTGACTTTATAATCCAGGAAACAGTGCTGATTTTTTTTTAAAAATGTCTGATTTAAAAAAGAAAGTGTAGATGAGGCTTTTCATCTTTTTAAATACTGGACATAAACAACATTACAACATATTGCAAAAATATCAAGAGATTAAAAATTAAGGATGAAATTGAATTCCTGGAATCCACACTTGTTGCTTGAGGATGGTGTTCTTTAATCAAGTAAATTACTGCAGCCAATTTAAACTGGATGACTAGCCTTCATTAACCTCATTTGGGCCATTAAACATATAGGCTAATTATGAAGTTTAAATAAGTTTTAATAGCCATAATAGTCTTTCAACAAGACACTCCTGGGGCTTGTTTTATCTCGCTGGTTTGCGTTATTGAGACTAACTGGTTACCTTATCATGAGACTGCAGATCAAATTGAGGTAACTGGACTTAATAGCTCTTACAAAGAGTGATAAAGCCAAGTGATCCTGTTTTAAATCATCTTTTATATTTCAACATTAGCTTTTCTTCTGAGATTCTTTGAATATATTAACAAAACAACCCTTGAAAATGTTTTCAAGGGATGACAAGAGCACAGCTGGGGACTTCTTGTCATTATAATTCCAGCTATAGGGCTGGTATGCCAGTATGTAAGGATAGTATTTGTTGTTTTTATTGGGGGGGGGGAGAAAAAAAAACCTCCAACGGAAATAAATCGGCTTAATGGGCAGAATTAGAAGGGTCTGAATCCAGGAGAGGATTAAGGAAAATTGTGTGAAATAAAAGAAGGAGAGTGATCAGGAATGACTGTGCGCCTGTCTGGAGGGCGGGAGGAGAGGAGAGAAAGTGAGCGAGGGAGGGAAGGAGAGAGACACACGTTTTCATCCAAACCTCTGTTTTTTCCACAGCCTATCGCTTTGTGGCTCAGCTCAGTTCCCTATTGTTTAATCTCTTAGAACAGACAGGAAAAAAAAAACCTCGCTCCGCTTGTTTATAAACGGATGCAGTGAGACATTTTTTTCTTTAAAAAAAAAATCTGATGCGCGGTGTTCTTGGCTCTGAATGCTGCATCCTTTGTCAACTTCTCCGATTTCCCCCCACTTAGACTTGAGCTGCATCATGAATAGTTTGGGGACATCTTTCCATCGTGTACCTCTGGAATGCTCGGGATTACACGGCCGAAACCAGGAGGGCATGTAAACGCAGATGGAGTTTGGGATTTATTGCAAAATAAGGGAAAGATGACCGTCTTCTCGTTGTGCTTGCTCCTGTGCGCAGATCTGCTGGATTTAGCCGTCGGTAAGTCTGATCCTGTCACATCTTTTTCTCTCTCACACACACACAAACACACACACACACACACACACAGCGGGAGCCTCTCGCCGTCCCTCCTTATCTGCGCTTTGGGCTTTTAACAAAAGCAAAACTGTGAAAAGAGTTGAAGGGGTTTTGATATGTGCAAGTGGAACATGGCTATGGACCGGACAGCCGGATGGAGGCGATCGGTGCCACGCTTTCCCTCATGCCAACTTTCCCCGCCATCATCAGTGTTGAAAGAGAGCGAAATCAATGAATAATGGTCGGATTCAGCTCAGGCGAGGTCGACGAGCCTGAAGAAAACGCAAGTAAAAGCGGCAGGCAGGCAGGCCTGATTATATGTTCCAAGACTTGATACATCTGCACTCACCATATCACATGACAGCAGCTACTTTTGAAAATGGTGCAACTATAGAAATAAATGCAGGCGCACACGCAGTCACGTGCCTTGTAAAGCGCCAGCTTGAGCTCAACAGATTTGAAAGTTGTTGTGTTGAAAGGCGTTTAAAGTGCTGCATTATGCGCATCTATCTGCCTTCATTCAGCTCGATGTGCGCTGAGTGGTGAAGCTCCTGTGTCGCGCGCGTTTTACCTCCGACGGTGTGTTTTTATCACAGCGACGTTTATGTTTTAATCGGTGTAAAGTAGTAAATAATAGCCTTAGTTTGCAGAAACGGTCTCGTTTTGACAGGAGAATGAAACGCTCCAAGCTTCTTCCTTAAATTGCTTGCTCTGTTTCGGCTTTTTGACAGAAGCGTCTTGCCCCATGCATTCTGATACTCGTCTTAGAGGATGTTCAGTCTGCGAGCATTCAGAAGCACTTTGTCCTATTTTTTTTTTTTTTTTTGAAAAAAAAAAAAAAAAAGAAAAAAGAAAGAAAGTCAGGGTTCCTCTAATTCAAGTGGAGTTCAGATACAGTGTGCTGTGTAAATGCAGTGTGTTCTTTGAAGGACTTCAGAGGAGAGTTCACTCCTGGCTACAAAAAAAAAGCACCACTAGAGCAGCCAGCCTCGTTTGTTAACCTGTTGTTGGTGTGCATTTGTTTTGAAGTTTTTATGATGCTTCTGATCCATATTGGAAATCGTTCAGTTGATCTTTCTACGATGTTGAGAGAATAATGAAGTGAAGTGCACACAGGTGCTGTGTTCTGCCTGTACTTAGGATTAGTGCACCTCAACAATGCAATCACAGTGATTTCTAACAGTTTAAACTGTTAAGTGACCTACATTTATATGCAGTTGTAACTGTAAGACAACACTGAGAGGCAGCGTTATAATGTCTGGAATAACAACATATTGTTTAACAACAGAAGCACAATAATATTTCACCTAGGATTCTGCCCCCCCCTTTTTTTTGCCTGGTTTGTTCCTAATATGATATGTGATTGAAAGCAGTTTTTACACAAAGTTTTATTCTATGGGTTTTGTTTTATGGACAGTAAGATCAGTATATTTTAGTGTATGAATGTTTCACCTCAGGACAATATTCAAACTAAGGTCAATGTCTTCACCCTCATCTTTATCTAAACTGCCACACATGTTTAATTAATCCCATGAATCTATAAACCCCCCGCCCCCCCCAAAAAAATATTATTCATAATTCACTGATAATTGTTTTATACTCTTTCGTGCAGTCCACAAGGTGTTGCCGTTTTTTCCATCTTTGGACTTTTTTCCTTGTCCTTGTCCATCTGTTGTTTATATGTGATAAGTGCTTGTTTCCAGCACCCTGGACAGTTTGCCAGTCTGTCCCAGGGCAACACAAATACATACAGGACAAACAACCACATATAAAGTTCCCTAAGTGTGTGTTTTTAGGGAAAAATAAGTATCAGTCATTAAAGTGTGTCCCCAAGTCCTGAGCAGACTTGTAGAATTACTCATTGAGTGAATAGTATGAGGATTAATAATGAAGAGTATGGTCTGGAACAGCTTTTTAGGAAATGTGGCCTTGGATACTTGATGATTCAGCTGACCCTAACCCATCACAATTAACCTGAATTGATCAGATAACTTTGTAAAAACTGAAGATTGGTTCTGAGAGTCCTGACCTTTTTTACAATGAGATTTGGTGTCTGAAGCAGATCCCGAACCTGAGAAAGAAATTCTCATATCGTTTGGCAATGATCCTGTACTAAACAAAGTCGCAGAGACCAGTCTACTGCTTAGTTTTATGTTTTTTTTTCTCTTAAAAATCTACTGTTAAGCAGAAGGCAGAGGAAAAATAAGTACCTGCCTTTAGAAAGTTATTTCATAATATGGATAATAAACTTGAAAAGATGAGTAAACACCAATGGTAAACACCAATTTACTTGATATTTAATGTCACGGAAAATTAAATTGTGGTGTTGTAAAGAATAGTGTTCGATATTAGCTCTAGGTCATGTTCTCTGCAGAGGAAATATAAATAATAGTGCTTTAAGAAAGTTCAACACTTTTTCAGTTTTTATATCTAAAAATTTTATTAACTTGTTTCATCTTGAAGGTTCATTTAAACAAAACATAGATTCTGATTTTGTTAAAAAAATGTGTTGTAAAGAATATTGTTATGTACACTCATAATATTGAAATAAATCATTGCAGCTTTCAGGGAAAAATTCAAAACAGTAAAATAGTAATTGTCTATATTAAGAAAGAAACGAAACCTCAGTTGTTTCCATCCTCTGTGCAAACTCCAGCAACTTTCAAAGACAAAAATTAAATACATAAAATATACATTATGTTTGCTTTAAAAATATCCAATTAGGAGAGTGCTGTCTCAGTGCTGCCAATCTGTGCTTTGACCTGGGTCAGATATTATGCTGTACAGGCATTGTTTTCGGCGTGGGGGGGGCTTAGCACTTGCTCTCATCTCAGATTGTAAAGCTTTACATTGTGTGTGATCTAGCAGGTGCCACTGGCTCAGGTGGTAAAACAGATGGAACTTATTTTGAACATGTGCTCAGCATAATTTGCAGTGCAGGCTACTTTTTGTGACAGAGTTTAAGTAGCCAAAATACGACCACATGGCTAAATTCTTTGGGTACTTAACAACAATGTCCACTGTGTTGTCTTGTCTACCTGTTACTTAAAGTAAGAAGCAACAGCTGCACAGTCATTATCGGTTTGCACGTCTGCCTGCTGCTGCTGTGCTGTATGTGTCAACCTAACTCTGCGTCACTCAATTCCACCCACATGATTGGCCAGCGACTTTTGATTTTGTGTAAATCAGAAGTCTGTATTGACTCTTTCTCATATGTCTATTGAGAAAAACGTCTTTGGTGATATTTCTTGTTAGTTAATGTCTCAGTCTTTCTTTGGTTTCATCCCATATTGCAGTCTTTACACTGCATTTGTAAATGGCTACAGTTATAGCATAATAATAAAGAACCTTAAATAGTATTTCATGCTTTAAATAACTTATTTTTGTCACTTATATTTTCTGGTTTGTTGAGTTTATCTGTAACTTTGTACTGATAATTTTTTTTCTTCTCTTGCACACTTGCAATAGTCTTCCCATACATAGCCAGTTATTTTGCTTAACATGTTCTTCCATGTCTCTTGCAGTATATTTTTCTTGCATATATATACTACTGCAAGAACTACATTTCTTGCAATATCTTGTTTAGTATGTTACATATTTCTAGCAGTCCAGTGTTTTGTTGTATTTCAAAATTGGGATAAGACAGCTTGCCTGGCTCTCACAGAAGGCAACAAAATCATGTTGATGTCTGTAGTTGCCTGGCAACTTCACACTCACGCAAAGCCTTTAGAAAATAATTTACTGGTTTTGGCCCAAAAAATGCAGCTATACTATGTTAACAATATGTTAGATGTAACATCGTAATAGAAAGCAGTAAAACACTGTTTCTTTGTTTTTTTTTACAAAAGGGATATTACTAGAGTCAAAACAAGTGGTGAAGTAGAATTTTTGCAGCGTGTCAAAAAATTCACACAAGTTTAAACCTTAAGGTGTTTTCACTTGTTGGCTGTCACATGAAAGAAGACTTATTTCAAGAAGATTTTTTTCAGAGTGAAAATTGCATACACTTTGGAAACCCATAGGTTTTACCATTACCATTTAGTATTTTCATGTTCAGTACATATTTACAAGGAAGCTTTCATTAAAAATCCATGTGACCACTTATACCCCGACCTCAAAACAGTGGGAATACAGATTGGGCCTTTTCCCTCCAAAGTTTAATGTGGCAAGCATGTTTTTAATACACTAAATTAAATCCAAAGTTATTGTTTGTTATTCTTATGTACCAAAGTAATTTGTCTCAACAAAAGATCTTTTAACCCAGAAAAAACATTTGAAAAACGCCATGTGCGGTTTATGTTGGATTTGTTAATAATATCTGTGGCCGAATGTTTTATGGTCTAATGAAACCAAATGTAAACTTTATGGACACAATTGTTGAAGTATTTCTGGCGCAACACAGGGCATCACTGAAAAAAGAAAAAAAGTATTTCCTCCATCGTGACAAAACCACTTGTTCCAAGCAAAGCAACCTCCAGTTTATGAAATTGCCACCATCATGTTTTACTGTAGTTTCACAACTGGATGTCTCCTTACTTGGATCGCGGTAGGAGTTTTGTCATGATGGAGGGAATAATGAACTGTTCCTCATAGCATTCACTTTGACCTCTCTACCTTGAGGTGAAAGGTAGAAGACTAACGATTAAGAGGGATTCAATTTTTCAGAGTGAGTGAGCCCAAGCATACATTCACATTGGAAATGTCCAGCTGGAGTCCACAACTTAATCTGACAGAGAATTTTTAGGGTCAGTCACAAAATAATTAAAATCTGATATATTTAGAAACCATTACAAATTAAACTTAAGTGAGCACATTTTGCCAAGTCAAGATGTTCAAACTCTTACCATTGAAAACGTAATTAAACTCCCACAACTCACATTGGTGTAGTTGTGGGACAAAAATAATTTCTCCTGAACACCAGGCCTGGGTGAAACTATTTCGCACAAAGTTATGTGTAATATGTGGTTGGTAGGTCAGAAGTTTGTGGGAGTATTTTAAGCAAAAAAAAAAAAAAAAGTGCTTAGACAGCAATAGTGTTATTTTGCCTCAACTAGTCTGCTTCCTTAATCCTGGTTTGCCTATACGAATACTTTTGAGGAAAATCTGTCATATACAATGAGGAATTATGTACACTTGTATGATCCTTTACAAAATACTTAAAAAAAATGTGAGATGGCTAAAAACTCCTGGATGGAACTTTAAAGTTTCAAAGTTGTTCACAGTGGAGGCTGTCTGCAGAGAGGTGTGACGTTTTCTCCTTGATCGTTTTGTTACCTATGTGCTTAGCAGCATGATGTATGCCAGAACGTCCTTAAACCATACAGCGGGTCGACTGTTTGGATTTGTGTAATATGTAGGAGAGCCTATATTCAAGAAGACTTTTCTAACAATTTTATTTATTAAGCATTTCTATTAAAGACTATAATTGTAGTATGAACATTTCATAAAAGACATATTTTTAATCAGCCAATATAGTATGTTCGTCATCGAAGTTACCTCTGTGCTGAATTTTTTTGACGCATTTAAAGATCTGTGTGATCTACATGCAACTTAAGCATATTGATGCTTAAGATGAGGTTGTCTAAAATAGAAATATTTGTGTACAGTTGAGAAACTGATATTTTGAGAAATATTGAGAGAGAAGCTCATTTTTTGCATGCCCATAATTGCCTTGTGTTCTAGAAGCCAGAATAACAATGGGGCTTTTTGACTATTTTGATTCTTTGGACGAGATTTGTCCTCAGCCAAATTCCGATCCTGTACTGAAATGGTAAACAGTATCCCCCCAAAAAACATGCTGTCAGTATTTTGTGAGGGGGTTGGTATTGTCATCATTATCGCTACCTACCTCCTCAGAATGTTTTTTTTGTCCGAGTTTCTGCTTCTTTTTAGACAGATATTTTCTGCACAGAGGAAAAATATGTCTAAAAATATATTTGAAGTAGTGTGGTCAGGATAAACTTCTTTATTGCAAAGTATTCAAGATGAATGCAGTTTGCAATTGTTGTGAAATTACTATATTTATATGAAATTATTTTGTATTCCAGTGGAAAAGGTTATGTTAATGACATCTCATATCTGAGTGAGTGCAAAAAATCATTACCGTCTCAGACATTTTATTATTATTTATAAAAGATTAAAACATAGATGACTTATCTTAATGCAATAGATTGTACAGCTTAGATTTGGCTAAGGTTTTTTTTTTTTTTTAATATTTAAACTATTTCTGAAAGTGCAGTCAATCAGTTGTGAAAGCAGACCATGTAAATCTGATCACCCTCTCCATGTTTATTAATGCCTTTATACAATCAATAATGTTCAAGGTCATGATTTTTTAAATCATTTTTTTAATATATATATATATATATATATATATATATATATATATATATATATATATATACACACATTTTATATGTTGATAAAACGTTACTGGCATAA
>CAEGAF010125565.1:0-11482 GCA_903067075.1 Micropoecilia bifurca
TATGCAGCAAGTACTTTTACTTTTAATACTTAAGTATTTTTAAAAGCCAGTACTTTTTGACTTTTACTTAAGTAAAATGTTAATGTGGCACTTTGACATTTTTGAGTACATTGAGTACATTTTTGACTGTGTATTTGTACTTTTGTACTTTTGTATTTGTACTTTTACTTAAGTAAATTTTTTGAGTACTTTCTCCACCACTGCCAGTTTGTCACCACTTTCAGTTTTGTGTCAACTCCGTCAGATGGACTTTTTGTTGTTTTTGTTTTAAATAATATTTATTTTGTTTCTTGAGAAGCATTTGTCTGTAAAATGAGTAAAAATATCACTAACAGGGTCATTAATGTATACAAAAAATTAAATATTTTTTATTTATTTTTGTCAGATGGTGATGACAACATTCTAGGTCAGGTCGATTAAAAATGTAATTTAAAAAAAAAAATGTTGCAACTGGGAGCCTGTACCTTAGCATCCTTACATTTCCAAAACATTATTTGTCATATTTGCATACATAAGGTTGAGAAATAACAAAAAAATATGGCAAAATTAAAACCCATTTTGTCCCTATTTTCAAGAATCACTGATTTTTAAAAATATATATTGCTCCCATGAAAAGAAATGTATAGTACATTAAGGATTAAAGTTTTTTTTAAGATTAGAAATGACTAGTGTGTGTGTCTGTAAAGGGATTGGGGGGCTGGCACCTTTCTCTAGCTCTCATTGGGTGAGAGGAGGTGTACACCCTGACATCTTGATTTTACTAGTTAAATTAAAATATTTCCTTTTCATGCATGAGTTATGATCCTATAAGTAAGGAATTTTTTTCCAAAGTGTTTTTGATTTTCCTATGTTATATATAAAAAGGTGCGGGAAAAGAATTGTAACTTTTTTTCTAGGATTTGTCCAAATGTCGTATATTATAAAGTGAACATATTTGACAAAGGTTTAAGGAATGCATAAACATTGAATATTGCATTATACTGTCATCGTAGTCTAATGTTCACTAGTACAATAGACTAGTTAGACTATATTCAGTCCTTTTCATTCAACAGCTTAGGTTAAAGACAGTCTAGTTCCAGGTGTTATCATGGATTGTTATTTATTTTTATTTATTTCAAATAAATAAATGTTATACTACATGACAGTAGTATAAAATCATGAACAAGAAATGCAAAGGACATATTTTTGTACCACAGTATTATTTAACATGCTAGAAAATTAAGAAACTTATGAACTCCTATCCCATAAACTCATGCAATATTTTCAATTGAGCTCTTTGATTTGATAAATCAAATCAAAAATAAAAATAAACAGATTCATTCATTTTCCATTTTGTCTATACTTTTCTACACTTCAGGTGGTGTATAAGAAGGCCATCATGGCTGTGGGATCACTGACCATCAACGAGGAGAGATCAGAGGTCATCGACTTCTCCGTGCCCTTCGTAGAGACTGGCATCAGCGTCATGGTGTCACGCAGCAATGGGACCGTCTCACCCTCTGCCTTTCTTGGTATCTTTTTGACTTTTTCTAATAAAAAATGTTTTCCTACTTGCGCATTTTCTTTTTCAATCTAACATCCTGCTGAGGACTCCTGGGGCCACAATAATGGGGCGGTGCTTACATGGTGGCAAAATCCTCAACATGAAATGGAATATTTTATTCACTCGCTATATGCTGGCCAAACTCCACTTGTACTCTGACTTCATCTGGGCCTCAAAACCCTAAGCACATTAATATTTCTACCAGAGCAGAGCAAGTGGAGCATGTCAGCTGTTTCTATTTTTTTTTCCCTTTTTTGAAAAGTCAGCTTAGACAAAGCAGTCTTGATGTTTGCTTCGTCTTCCTCCTCTTCTTCCCTTTCTCCAGTTGTTGAGATGACGAGAAACCAGAAGCGTTCTGCTTGCCTAATGTCTTGTGTTGTCATTGGAGCGAGACAGAGTGAGGGGGCTGTGGTGGGGTGTATTGGACCGTGCATGTGTTGGTCCCTGTGTATCAAGCCATGTGTCAGAATTACATAAAAAATGTGTTTCTGATGTTGCACTAATACATTGGGATGTTTTTGTATAAAGTAAAGGACGTGTAGAAAATGAATGTGCTGTGGCTGTTTATGGTTGATGATAAGAGCTGAATGCTTTGTGTGTGGACGTGTGTTTGTGCGTGGATGCGTGTGTGTGTGTGTGTGTGTGTGTGTGTGTGTGTGTGTGTGTGTGTGTGTGTGTGTGTGTGTGTCGGGCTCAGGGTATCAGTGACGGTTCAGTATCTCTCGCACTCATATTAGAGGCACCTCAGCACACAATCTCTCAGGGTTGGCTAACTCTGGCAGTTACATACTTACACATGCAGTGACGCAAACACACACACACACACAGAGGCACACACACATTGTGTGGGTTCAGCGGCTCTGGCACTCATCCCGCTGTCTGAACTCCTGGCCTGCTACACACCAAGCACAGACTCATACGCACACAAATAAATCACACATTCATGTTGATAGTGGCGGCACATCAGATCACTTAGTTTGAATCTCGTCTCTTCCACCTTCCTCTGTCTCTCCTCCTTCTTTTCCTCCGTCCCCTTCTGCCCTGAGCCTCTCCGCCCCTCAGCTCTCATCCGAAGGAATAATGAAAAATATGGAAATGTGTTCCTTCAAACTCTCTGTGACTAACTCTCTCCCTCTCCTTCCTTCCCTAGCGTCTCACTGGTGTCTTCTCCGTCTTCTTTTTGTATCTCCCTCCCCCTCAACCATGTTGCTTTTTTGTGCATCTCCTTCTCCTCTTTGACATCTCTTCAGCTCATGGACTCAGTTCCACAAACACTGAGTGTCTCTTTCTCTCCTCAGAGCCCTTCAGTGCATCAGTTTGGGTGATGATGTTTGTGATGCTGCTGATTGTCACAGCCATTGCCGTCTTCCTCTTTGAATTTGTCAGTCCACTGGGCTTCAACCGCAACCTGGCCCAAGGCAAAGGTAGACCAGCACACACACTTGTTATATGAAATATCACACCAATAATTTTACCAGCAGCAGGAAGTGGTAAATCAAAGTTTTCCCCAAAGCAAGAAAAAAGTGACCTATTACTGCTCCGACTTGAATCAATTCATGCAAAAGCAAGATGACATTCCCATTTTTTTCCTGAAACTGCTCTGAGGAACTTTTGTTTGAATGCAACATCAAAACATAGAACCTGAAGCTAACATGTTGCCTCTGAACTCAGCATTTTATTGTAATTTACAACTTTATCTACTACTAGGTCAGTTATGAATTTTACTTTATTTACCAAAACACTATGTGGCACCTCTGTGTTTGGCTTAACATTAATCTTTTATAGACTGATAAAGCATCTCCACATCTAAAAAGATTATATTATAAATGCTGTAGCATGAATTTTGATGATTCTATACTACTTATTTTCATTTAAAATGAAAATAAGTTTTATAGACTGATAAAGCAGTCTATAAAAGTTTGATATAAAAGTTCCAGTTATTGGAAAGTCTTCATCCCAGTTGTCATATAAAAAAAACACTAACTTCAGTGTATTTTGTTGGGATTATTTGTAATATTAACAGACAAAGTGGTGCTTTGTTTTAAGAAAAGCGTGGTGTGCATTTGTACAGCCACATTATCTCTAAA
Source organism: Micropoecilia bifurca (assembly GCA_903067075.1). NCBI lineage: Eukaryota > Metazoa > Chordata > Actinopteri > Cyprinodontiformes > Poeciliidae > Micropoecilia > Micropoecilia bifurca. The sequence continues at coordinate 3,631 of CAEGAF010125565.1, forward strand.
GAAAATGCAGAACAAGCAGTGGAAGCTACTTATATGAAGTGGACTTTGATCCCGGTTTAAATTCAGCTGTTCTTCGAGAGCCTCCGTACTGTGGCCCACATGTGGAAATTGCGAAATGAGCTGCCAACAGATGTAAAAATGGAAAAAATAAATGAAACAGAAAACTGCTGCAAACAAAAATGCTTCAATATCAGAAAATAGAGGCAAAAATCTTCAATCAACAAAATAAATGCAAACAAAAAAGGTTACAATCACAAGAAATATTGCAATGACAGTCACAAGAAGAAGCAGCAAGTGGGAGAAACGCTGTAATTAGCAAAAACAGCTCACAAATCAGAAGTACTCCAGACCACTAGGGGGAGTCAAACAAAAAATAAATCACATCATACTGTGATTTACACTGTTCCAAAGAGTGTACCCTTCCAAGCGGCGTACAATTTTTTTGATTATATTTATTCTGATAATTGGGACCTGCCATAGCAATGCATAGGGAGAGCAGTGACTGACTTGCAAAAGCTGAGTTGGCAGTTAAGAACTATAATGATGGTGGAACTCTGAGTTACCACAGAAGAAGGTTTAGCAGAATGTTACAACTACATTAATGGTGGACCACTCAGATACTACAAAGGAGGGCTGATTCACCAGTTAAGAACTACACAATATTGTAATATAATACATAAGTGAAAATAGATATAATTATTTAAAGCAAAGGCTCTAGTAGAGATTAAAATTGTACAGTTCAAAATATTCAGCCTCAACTGGAAATAACTAGAACAGCTCCAGTAAGCGACGTTGTGAGGTTGACCAGTACTTGCTTTAGATCTCTCTTTCTCAAACATAATGTACATCACAATAGATCAAAGGGGTTCTGATGCTTGAATGCTTATACCTCAATACATCAGTTAGGATCCGAACGGTTCTTGTAGATTCAATTTTGCGTATCAAGATGTTTAGTATTACGAAGGCGCTAGTCCCTTTCTTTCTCCCGCTCTGTTTCGGGCTTGGATACACTGCCATACGTATTAAGTCTAAACCGATGGATCAAGAATGTGCCAACACATCGAGCAGAAAAACAGCCAACACACAGCAAACAGACTTTACGTTTTTTATACTTTTTTAGCGCTAAAAAAGGAGACGCTTACCCTCACAGACTAGAAGTGAATGTGACTGAGTCTATACAGCATCTGATCAAAAAGGGGAAGATTTGTTACTTATGATCTAAGAACACGCCCAGTGGTCATCCGATGTTTTGCGTCACCTAAGTTGCTATGTCCTTGGAGATGGGAGTGAGAAGATGATTCAGTTTCTGTATCTGTTACAAATACAAAGGCCTTTGTGTGAAAGTATTGACTATGTAATGTGTGTAAAAGCATGTGAGTGCACTTGACCTTGATAAGCGTCTAAACAGTATTTTATTGCCCTATACTGGAACAGACGAGGCATCTCGAAAAAATATGTGTATATTTAGGATATGATCACAGTAAAAAAGATGTCTCTTATAATCTTGAGGATTTACCCGGTGTCGAGGTGATCCACATAATACAGAGTTAATATTGTACGACGAGCCAGAAGAGAGTTTTCAAAAGCCTGGAGATTACAGTTATTTATAGTTTCAAGTTGGGTCAAGCATTTAGAATCAAAAGAAGCATTAGATGGCTGGGGACTTGAGTAGTGATTTGTGCTATTTTAAGTAATTAGTCTATGACAATGATGCTATCGCTAACAACAAACTAACCCATGTTATTTCTATGTGCTTGGATCTCCTGGTAAACAATTTATTTAGCTTCTGTAAACCCAAATTCATGCTGGAGTTGTATGTTAATGTTGAGTTGTCGTAGGACGCTGGATTCAGGTTCAATGTAGGTCAATGATTTGGTCCGATGTACAGAAACCCCATGTTCATGTCTGGCCACAAATATACTTTGTGACCAGACACAAAGCATGTGGGGAAAAGGTCCAATTAAATAAACATTATATTCAGTAGGACTCGGACATTATATTCTGTCCAGCACTGAATTAGCTGCTAACAACATTAGCACTCTAAGGACAACCAAGCTAGGGCATAAAAATAACATATTTTACCTTACGTATGAATACTTGTCTAAGTAACTGTCCAATAAAACATTTGAAAATACAATTTAAACAATGCGATCATTAATTGTTAGAAAGCGGGCGCTGCAAACTCTGGTGTTGTTAGTTTCCGCATCTCCTGTTTTAACTGTAGGTCAACGGTGCCCAGAGTTGGTCCTTGAGGACCGTCATCCTGCATCCAGGTTGTTACTACCACCAGGGAGAGAACTAAAACATGCAGGATCCTGGGCCTCAATGACCAACCTTTGGCACCTGTGCTGTAGCTTGTTGATCCATTTTTTTCCTCTTTTTCCAGTAACTTTTTTAAAAATTAATTTTAAAATTAAGCCCAAATATTCCTCTTACGTTAGCGGTTCTGTGTTTGTGTTATTTTTATTTATTTTTTGTTGATTGTTTCTGTTTTCTGTTGCCGCTTTTTTTTTGTTTGCATCGCTTTTCTGTTGCAATTGTTCTTTATTTTTTACATCTGCTGGCAGCTTTTTTTGCTATCTGCTTTGCGTTTGCACCTGTTTGCTACTTAGTACACAGTACTTCAGAGGTTTCATAAAGATTATAAGTGAGCTACCGGCATCATAAAGAAAAAGGAACATAACAAGGTCAAAGATACAATTATTGGGTGGGTTAGAACAGATTTAAGTAATAAAAAAATCATCAGAAAAACGTATGAATGGACAGCGTTCTTATGGCTGCCCAGTTAGACTAAGAAGTGAGCATTAGTCAGAGAAACTACAAAGACACCTGTGGTTGCTCTAGAGATAATTCTGATCTCTCCAGCTTACTTCAGTTACATCTGATTAAAAAACTTTAAACCATAGGAACAGTGAGATGGAAACTTTTAGTATAACTGTAACAATTTATAACCTTTTATGTACTTTGATACTAATAATTGGTCCATGCCTCTGGAATACAAGAGGAATCTGATGGCATTATGACACCATCAGGTAAAAATGTGAGTTCAGTGTTTCACTATGCTTTATCTTTGACTCATCATGCAATATTTTTCCATTTTTTTGTATTGCTCCGGCTGATCTCTCAGACCCACATGGTCCATCATTCACCATTGGAAAGGCCATATGGCTGCTGTGGGGTCTGGTTTTCAACAACTCTGTGCCTGTGCAGAACCCCAAAGGCACCACCAGTAAATTCATTGTGTCAGTGTGGGCCTTCTTTGCTGTCATCTTCTTGGCCTCATACACTGCCAACCTGGCTGCCTTTATGATCCAGGAAGAATTTGTGGACCAAGTCACTGGACTGTCTGACAAAAAGGTGGGTTTACACAAACATAGGTACACACACATATACGCACATGCATAGAGGAAACTAAACACATTTGCAGTCAGGGTTGCTCTTGTAATGGATGCCAGGCCTGCGGCCAGACAAGACTCTCTGGGGAGGGCCCTCAGGCTTCACAGCCCAAACCCACTGGCCGTCCCTGTCACCTCACTATCACTGCCAGCACAGCAGAGTCACAGACACACACACACACATGCATGATGAACAGATCAAAGGCAAGAGTGTGTAGTTTGCAGAGCTTGGCAGTGTCAGCAGAACCCCAGCCAGTCTTACACTACACTGGATACACAATGATGATGACTGATGAGTCCTCTCTGCTATCGTTCCTTCCTTGTCTGTCTCTTCTTGCCACTGTCCTCCATTCCTCTGACCTCCCTCCTTCACTTTTTTCATGTTTGCCCCCACTACTACTTGAACTTTCCTTTTCTACTTTTCCTTTCTCTCTTCCTGGTGTCACTCATGCCTTTTATCTTTGCCTCTCCCCTCCGCGCTCCTCCCACACATCGGTGTAAGTCTCTTTTAACAAATGTCATATCTTTCTTGCTTTCATTCTTCTTCTCCCCTCAGTTCCAGAAGCCGCACTCCTACTCCCCACCATTTCGCTTTGGGACGGTTCCCAACGGAAGCACCGAGCGCAACATTCGGAAGAACTACCCAGATATGCACCAGTACATGACTAAGTACCACCAGACTGGTGTTGTGGATGCATTGGTCAGCCTCAAGACAGGGTAATGTACATTTATCAAGTCAGCTCCTCTCGCATTACAATGCCCTGCAGCTGAGAGTATGATTCTCAACCAGCACATGTATTTAAGAATAACCCAAACCCTTGGTGCCCAGCTTTAACTTGTGCCAAAGTACAGAGGTAGCTTTGCTCTGTGTTTCTCTTACTGACAGTAACATGTTTGCAACTGTTCATTATAAACTCCTGCTGCTGTACAAAAAAGGGACGCAGCCAAAACAGACAAACTGTAATTTGCTCTGGAGTTGGCTACCTTTAATTCTCCCTCTGTAACTCCCACTAACAGCAGCTGGTTTTTAGTTTTCAGTGTAGGCTTTGATCTTCAGGGTATTAAACATAATTTTACTTTTAGATTCCATATTAATTATTGTATTGATATAGCACAGCATATGCAAAATGTTTGTTTCTAACATCTCACATTAAACTTAGTTATACAACATCAAAACTATGTAAAGAAGGTTTTCAGCTGAGTCATATGTAAACAACTTCAGAAGTGAAGTTGTTTACATATGTCATGAAAGTCAATCTGGGGACTTGTGTTCAGGTACACAAGAAACATAAGAGCACTATCTTCCCAAAATATACTACATTGTTTTTTAAGCTAAATTTAATAAATTAATGTACTGTATTATATTTTATTTCCCTAAGAAATATAACCCCATTGAACAATTATAAAAGTGAAGCACCCAAGTAATCTGGCTGGCACTTTTTACTTAGATCATTTTCAAGCTACAGCTAGATCTGAAGGGTATGATTTTTACCTAAACAATGAAAAACTGTTATTAAATTTTACAACCAACTACAGAAGTACAGGTATATTCCACAAAAATGTATAATAATCAGTTATATCAATGTTGGAATATAGGAAAACTAAATGACATTTGGAAACTGTAAATAAAACAAGTGAAGCGGAAGTAGCAGAGTAGCAGAAGTAAAAAATACTTTGACCTATAGGTGGGAATTAACAGTCACATAACCCTGTGTTTTTGAGCAAATCCTGTAGGAAATTTGCAATATTTACTTTCCAGTTGCTCAAAAATTGCAGGGATCTGTTGAGTTTGCATACATTTCTGTGATTGAGGAATTGCAAAAAACTGAAGAGACTGATATTCATGTTTTAAAAAATTATCAGCAGTCTCAGCAAAATGGGATTCTAGATTCTATTAAATCAAAGCCCTGAATATATATGTTTTTATTTGGACTGGAAGATTTTTAAAAGTTTTAGATCCAAAATATGTAGCAAATTAACCCTTTGATTTCATGCTGAATTTGGACTGGCTTTCATCACAGAAAGCTGGACGCCTTCATATACGATGCTGCAGTCTTGAACTACATGGCAGGCAGAGACGACGGCTGTAAACTGGTCACCATCGGCAGCGGATACATCTTTGCCACCACAGGTTATGGGATCGCACTTCAGAAGGGATCGTATTGGAAACGTTTAGTCGATCTGGCTATACTTAGCATCATAGGAGACGGTAAGATGCTTAGTCATGTATTAGTCAGGTTTTTGAGATTCTGATGGTCTTTAAAGTGAACAGTCTTTGTTTTTGTCCTTATACAAAAAACAATCTTGTACTCCTCCTTTCCCCTTTAAGAAAGCTACCAGGTCTCATCTTAACATACTATTTTGTCATCACTACTGTAAGAGGTGTGTGTATGTACATGCATGTGCTCACGTATCCTAATATGCTTTTGTTTCATAGGACATATCTAAAATAAATAAAATGCTGCAATGCTACCTGCTTCCGAAGCAGCTAATCCTGAAGCTGCATTTATATTTATTGACTCTTATTGGCTGTATCCCTAAGAGCAGAAATAAAGAAGACTGGAGATATTAGCTTCTGTATGGTGCTAAAACGTTTTCCACTATGTTTGCTAATGCAAATTAAGGTTTATTTGGTATTTGAACTATTACAATAGGCAAGTTAGAAGTGTTGGAATAGCTCTGATCATCTGTCCTACTAACCTATGTGATTTCATCAAACATGTGCATGTAGAAGCTTGTTTTTTGGAGGGCAGATTTTAGCATGATTAGTTAATAATTAATTATTAGTAAATTAATTATAAATAAATATAACTTTGTGTTTTATTTTTTGTGAAAATAAAAAACTTTGTGTTTTTTATTTTCTTGCAAAGTTAGTTTATTTACATTAGGACTGTCAAGAGACATGAGATGTTTTCTTCATATATAGGTGACTAAAGTGTATAAATAGTTGGTGGCAAACAAAGTAAAAACAGTGCTTCTCTAAAATGATAAATGAAGAAAGCATTCTGTTAGATATTATGGTGTTTTGGAAATAAAAACTTGACAAAACAAAGCTGAGTTTTGGCAAACTGCAGTCGTTGAACCTGAGACAAAGCGATTTTTTCAAAAGTTTAAAAGTCATATTTAGCCCTATCCGGTAACACTTTATTTGAAGGAGGGTGAATAAGACTGACATGACACTTTCATAAACATGACATAACACCTGTCATGAACATGAATAAGCCTTTATGAATATTTATGTCATAAAGTGTCATTCGGTAAATGATGACACTTTTAATACAAAGTTAACATTATTCAAAATGTCTTTGTTATCACAAGTTGGCATTAACCAATAAATCATTACTGTTTAAACCAGTGTTGTGGTATCGGATCCGGTCTCGGGCGCTGAGGACTCGGCATTTTATTTCAAGACCGCAACTGTGAAAATATCACTAAACATGCAGCAGACTGTCCAGTTTATTTGTTAACATCTTTGTTTTCAGTGGATGCAAAACACACCGATAAAAACACAACTTGTTAATAACGTGACTCAATTAGGTGTTTGTGTTTTTCCGCCCCCCCCTCACCTTTCACTCACACGCGCAGAGACATGCGCAGTGGTTTCCTCTCAGCGGCAGCAGATCTGTCTAATAGTCTGTAATAGAATAAAGCTGCATAAATAATAAGAAATCCGATGGCCACTGTAACTCTGCAGCGCTTCGCTTTCACAAGACGGTGGGACAACGTCTAACTTTTTTCGTGACTTAGAAAAGTATCTCAAAGAAGGTTAAGCTCCGTTGACGTGACGTTAGCAAAGCTAGTTGTATAGAGACACATAAGCATTGCGATGAAAAAAGGTTGTCACTCAATGCGCTGAATTATTGTGCGGAGGTTTGACTGACTTGTTGCACATATGAGACGCTGTGTCCAAAAGTCTGCAATGTAGTGATGCGACGTTCAGGAGCAGAACGATTCTTCTACACGGGTCTTTACTTATTAGACAGGACTGGAGTGCCCCCTATAGGGGGCGCCATGCCATTGCAGGGGGGCAAGCCGTCTGGATGAAAAAGAAAAACGAATAAACATGAACGCTGTATGCGCTGGGTTTTTACTTTTGAATGGCCAAGTCTCTGTTATTCCTCTGTTAATTTGATACAGTAGGGGCTTCCACACATCTGTGTCCTCTGTCACTTTTATCAGCAGTTAAAACTGTTTAATCCATTGTTAACATGTGGTAGCCTGTTTTTCCGAGCCACCTTTAAACGCAACATGAGCGCTACGGTGCTGGGTTTACACCTGTGTGGCAGTGAAGGAGACCAGCTGCTCTGCAGAGCTACACAGGTGTGTTAGAATCATGGCAACAAACCAGCAAAACGCAAATAACTTTTCACAGTTTTCCCCGCAAACTAACGGACTGTTTAGTAGTTTAGTTTGATGCAGGTAAAGTTAGCTAAAAGATGACTAGCTAGCTAATATCA